>JAVKLA010000058.1:16035512-16046771 GCA_034782735.1 Sagittarius serpentarius
GACTGAGTCTAAACACGACTGAGCAACAACTGAAACCATCAGGGTGTTATCAACGTTCTTCTCATCCTAAACCCAAACACAGCGCTGTGCCAGCTACTAGGAAGACAATTAACTCTATCCCAGCCGAAACCAGGACAATGACTAAAATTGTGATTTGGGAATTTGTTAGATGGAAAAATACCTACAAGTTGGTATTACAATATTAAATATTTGCTGAAGTGCTTACATCAGTCTACTGTTCACTCACAAAGACTAGCTAGAAGAAGAAGAAAACTTACATTTTAAATAAAGGCATTAAAAATATTCTATGTTAAAGAAAAATACCAAAAACATTCTAGGTTATAAACCCTCAGAGAAGTAAAATAATTTTATGACGGTTTGTTTGTCTATGAAGATATTTATGAAACAGAATATTTAAAGGCAATCTTTCTCATAATTCACAAGTGTGCTTAAGTCATTCTTTCCACATTATTATTGTCTCAGTAAAAAACAAAGTTCGACTAAGAACGATTGTTATAGCTGGCCAGTCAGATACTGCAAGCAGTAAGTAATACCAATAGTACGGTAGAGGAGAATTAATAAAAAATAACCCATACTTTAAATCTTATTTACATTTTTAAAAAACCTAAAACATTGAAGGAATAGAAAGTAATGAATAATTTTGCTTAAATTGAATTACATTTGTAAACAATTTTTTGGGGGAGTTAGAAGATTTTAATATTGGGACAATTTAATTGCTATGAGCAATTTAGGCAGCTGAGTATGATAACATGAAAAATAAATAGGTAAAAATTGTGAAGTTCAGGAATTTTGATATTCGTCAGTCAGTAAAACTATGCTATGCATCTTTAATCTGTCAGTCAGTGTTTCGCAGTTCTACTTGCTGCTTTCTAAGTAAATTTTCACTGTCTCCTTTTCTCTTTACGTTTTTGCTTGCCTAATCCTGCAGGTCACCTGGATTTGATTGACAGACCTGGTGCTTCAAGGCTGCCACTGAGTTTACGAAAGACAAAGGAATTAGTGATGCTTGATGGTGAAAGGCCAACTATTCTCAAAGGACTCATTCCATTTTTGTGATAATTTAGTGAAAATCCGAACTGCTGAAACATTAAACAGAACTGTTCATAAACGATAACTATATTGCTGTAAGCTATAACTTTCTGAAGTTTCTAATTGTTGAGATGCTCCCCGATACAGCTCTACTAACAATTTTTCAAATTATTGCCTTTAAAATATGTATTTCTGCCATATCTTCTCTCAAGTTGTCTGTTGGCAGGCTTTAGGTGATCTCTTTTTATTCAGACAGGGCATATCAGGACGCAGACACAGATGGAAAGAACAGTTTCTGAGCTATGTGCTGACAAATTAGGAAGGATTTTAGCGGTCTGATGAGAGAGCAGAATACGGCAGACATGGTTAAAGAAATGAACTCTTCCCAAGTATGTGTAAGGAGACATGTGGTAAGGCATAGATTTAAGAATAATTCTATTTGTCCCCAAAGGTCCTTGTTCAGCGTTAGAAGGAAATGACTGTGATTCTTCACAAGTATCTTCATGATAATTAGCATACTAAAAAGCATACTGTGTCAAAACCATTGTGCTGAACGTTTTTTGTATGTTCCAGGGCATGATGTAAATGCATACACAGCCACACATATATATGTATATACAAAAATGCATACATTGTTTATAATTAATTATGTTAGCCTGAAAAAAAAAATATTTTTTGAATAGCAAATTATATCTTTAACTAAATGGAACAGAAAGGAAGTGTAATCAGAAAGGTAATATGTATCTTGTTACACCCGTCTTCATGGCCGTTCGCTGGACCTGCTCCAGTATGTCAGTGCGGAGCCAGCACTGGAACCAGGTGTGGCTCACCAGGGCTGAGTGGAAAGGAAGGATCATCTCTCTCAACCTGTCTGTAACGCTCTGCCTAATGCGGCACAGGATGCTGTCGGCCTTCGTTGCTGCAAGCACCGCGTGCCAGCTCGGGGTCAACGTGGTGTCCACCAGGTCCCCAGGTCCTTCTCTGCAAAGCTGCTCTTCAGCCAGCGTGTATTTGCGCCTGGATTTCTTTCTTCCCAGATGCAGGACTTGGTATTTGCCTTTGTTTAACTCCATGAGGTTTCTCCTGGCCCATTTTTCCAGCCTGTCAAGGTTCTTCTGAATGGCAACACAACCATCTGATGCATCAATAAATCCTAATTCTGTATCATCTGAAAACCTGCTGAGGTTGTGCTCTAGCCAATATATATGTACAGAAGTGTTTGCTTGGAAATTTATCAATCGCATGGCAAAGTCATACGTACTTCTACTGCCTTTGAAACTTTATTTTTCTCTAAATATTAGTTGCCTGAAATTTATGCATCAAATTTTAAAGGTAGAAGCTGCTAAACCTATGTTATTATTTATCATACAAATCTTCATCTTGCATTCACTTTGAGTAGTATCATGTATTAAAACAACCCCATTAATTTAGTTACATTACTCGGTGAGTAAAAGACTTGGGTGTTATTCATTACGTGCGAAGGTTTCAGAATCTGGCTGTACATTATTCAGTCTCAAAGTACTTTCATATACCAGATGTACAATTTGTTTTCCCCTCTCCTATATGGTCTGTTATTTGACAAACAATAATGTGGTTTAGTCTAAACTGAAATTGATATTACATGCTACAGGATGTGAAACATTGTGTGAAAAGTTCCATTTAAAAAGAAGATAAAACGTCCTCCATGGAGATACAATAGTTCTTGTGAACAGGAAGTGTCACAGGAACTAGAACTTCTTAATAGCCTATTACTTCTGAAAATTTTAAGAATGATCCCTGGAATAATTTACTGCAGAGGCAACTATCGCTCCCCCAAACAATTCCAGGTGTCTGCAGCAGCACAGTCCAGGCCCAGTTCCCAGTGGGCGGTTTGGATCTGCACCCCCTGTTTTGGAGAAGGAACAGAATAATATAAACATGAGACATTTCTTGACACTTAACAACAATGCCAGGGAACAGCCCTGGGCACGTCTAGTTTTGTAGCATAAATAAAACAGCCATGGACCAGTAATCTCATTATGGTGAACTCCAAAGTAGGCACAAGTTGTCCAAGTCAGAGCAGCTCTGTTTAAAAGACTGCGGATAATCCTCTTCTTTCTTTGGACAACTCGAGTTTAAACATCGTTGTATGCAAAACCTGGAGTTACATGTCTAAAGGACCTTTATGCCTGTAGAGATTTGAGAACTAGGCATTGCATTAAGCAGTAATTCTGTAGTAATTAATATGCAGCAAATAATGCAATCAGACAAATAAATAAATGTATTTATAGTTCTGTTTCTGTCTGAATTACAACTTTTACCTTTGATTTTTTAGGATTTTTTTCCCCTTTGCCCATCCTCTGTTGTTTATTCTTGTCATGCAAGCTGTTAATCTCTCCTGTCTTTCAAAACGCCTTAGCATTTAACAAAAAATCCAATACTTGTGATAGAAATGATCTGATAGGAATTCAAGCTTCAGCTCAGGAACTCCTATTCCAGTTTTGAACTGTGGCAAAATTCAGGACTCCTCAGGCCCCCCTTCCTTTTATTCTTCTATTTTTCTTTTTTTTTTTTCCGCAGGTTTGAGCCCTGTGGATTTATCCACAGCTACGCAAGCTAGAAGTCTTTCTCACACACATCAGTTTATATATAAACTTTCCTTTATGCATACATGCACACATAACACACACACAGAGTACTGCAGGGAGGAACTAGAGGTATAGGAGTTCTCCTTCCATTAGAAAGCATTTCAGTCATTGTCCAAGACGATAAAAAGAGAAGTTACGTTCTGCAAAGCCCCTAAAAGGCTGGGCAGGTTATTACTAAAGGAAACATGTGCTTGATTTTCCACAGAGAGTTTAAGAGAATGATAGTAATACAAGTATGACAAAAACATTAGGTGATGCATGCACTTCACCTTTAACTATGCAAACAGTTCTAAGATAAATATTAGAATTATTCATCCTAAATATATTGACTCAGTATAATCCTCTTCCAGGGTTCAGATTCACCCAGTGTTGTGAATTAAAGTCTAATGGCTGAAGATGTTTTTGCTTTTACCTGTGCCCGCAGCTCCGCTGATGGCTGTTGCTTTTTGTAGGGTGACATCCCTAAGGAGTACTTGCAGAAGATCCTATCCATCAGTTTTCCATCTGCTGAATTAAACTAAGGTGAAAATCAGGCTTGTTTCGCCTTCATGTGCTGAGCTGAATATTACGGTGCTTCAGGAATTATTTCGTGACTGTTCGGTCCTTTCTATCTCAAAGGCATCAGCTTCCATTGGAGGAAGAGGGTGTATGGCTCAAGGCAGAAGCTTCTTCAGCTGTCTGATTTCAAGCTCTCATCATACATGAGACAGGTTCCAAATGTATATTTATTTTGTTTACCTGTGCCACATACTTTATAGCTGTTGGAAAGCCTCTGTTGTACTTATCGGTGGTGCTAAAAAGGTGTTTGAGTCCCCTTCTGTAACTTTCATATTGAGGCAAATTGAAAAAATTAAATTCGAGTATTATTGTTGTAAATACAGCTGTTTGGAACCTTTGATTATATACGATTTATCAATTGGTTGACCAGATAAATCTTCCTGAAGTCTTTGTGGGAAAAGAAAAAGGAAAGGAAGCGAAGTCACAGCAAACTGATTGTCAGGGAGTGGGAAGAGCTGCAGGGGCCGGTGGCTGAGGGCCAGGGAGCAGGAGTTGGGGGTGGCTCCAGCGTCAGCCGGGCAGGACCTGCACCCAAGGGGCCATCCGTGAGCGTCAGGCGGCAGCTGGGTCCGTGCTCAGTCCAGAGGATCCAAGCAGCATCTCAGGGATAGGGCGGGAGGCTGTCCCTGCTGCGGCGTCGCTGGGGCAGGGGCTGATGGCCCCAGGGGCCTGGCACGGGGTCCTGGGCTGGGAGATGGGGGGCGGGGGGGAGCCGCAGGGGAAGCCCCGGGGGGAGCTGGGCTGGGAGCAGACCAGCTAGAGCCCTCAGGGCCTAAAGCTCTGCCGTTTTTCTTTTGTAGGTGAGGGACAGTTGAAGACTCTTCATAATTTTGTGACTAGGGCATTTTTTTATAGTCGTGGTAATGTGTTGAGGCATCTTCTTTCCTTTGAAAGAAAATGGGGGTCAGCAGGGAACCAGTTTAGGGTGTATCATCTCTCTTCTTGTATCATTGCAAAAGCTTTTGACTGGTGTCTGTCAATCACTTTGAATGAGAGCAACCAAAGACTTAACATTGGTGTTCCCCTTTTCTAGACAAGTGCTCTCAAATCTGTTTTCTGCACGCCTCGTCAAACCAAAGAAAGAAAGAAAGAACGGGCGAGTCCTCACACTTGTTTTCACGCACAGGGGCTCCTGCCAGTTCAGTGGTTTCATTCCAAGAGAAACGAGGGAAAAGGACATGTGGAAAGCTCAGATGGAAAGCTGCAAAATAGATGTGGTATGATCTGTATATCAACAATTAGAAACTGAGCAGAGCAGATGACAGAATGGTCAGTTGTTAAATGCTCAGGCAGAGGAAAGAGTGTTGCTTCTGTGCACGCGAACAAAGGCACCTTTATTCTGCTACAGAAAAGAGAAAAATAACTGCTGAATGAATGAGTATTACTTGGGAAAATTGTTAGCTGAGGAGGGGATTTCAGGGTGCGAATTATGGCAGATAACAGAGGGCCAGAATATTCACAGTTTGAGCCTTCTTAAATTTGACTAAGCAGCACAGCTTCTGCTGGAAGCTCATTTTCACAGTATGCCTGAGATTATACTGAGCGAGCAGGAACCCTGCACATCATGCGTGAAACAGGAAAGCCCAAGGATGCCAGAGGAAACTGGTATTTACAAATGAGGCCGCGTTGTGAGAAGGCTTTACCCCAGTATTGCCCCAGTATTACCTTGTCCAAACGCTTTCGCTAGAGCACAGCAGCAAACAAGATAACAGCAAGAAATAAAATGTGACAAGGAACCCCTCTCTTCCCCTTTTCTTTCTTTGCTCAGAAGTATTTTGTTTAACTTGCAAAATGATGTAATGAGCAACTCAGGAAGATAGGTATAAGTTTTCCAATATTGCTTAAAAAAAGCAATAATAAAGAAGGTGGGAAACATATTAAATTGGGGAAAAACTGAAAGAACAGAAAAAAAAAAAGTGACTGCAAAACGTGACACTCACAAGGAATAACAATGAGGGGGGAAAGGGCAAGAGAGAGAATTCAGGGACAATTGTTGATTTCCCTGATTTCTATTAGCCCATTCCTAGCCACTGATACCTAATGTTAGGGGGTGGAGGGAAAAGAGAGGCAGAACAGTACAAAGGCAGTTTGCCCGCTGCTATTAAAGAAACATCTGAAAAGGCAGGTCAAACCATCTACAGTATACAAGCTGAATGTTAAGTTGCCTAAAAGAGAGTTTTTTGCAAGCCGAATTTGTCAAAGAATAGTTGATGAAATATATTTACCTTAGAAAAAACTCATTTTTCTCAGATCTACACTTTTAATTTGAATTTTTTTAATTCAGCTACATTTTCCATGGGAAAATGCTCTAACAATTTGTTTCAGTTACACTTATATTTATCCTGGTTTTCAAGCTTATATTGGAATATAATGTTGAAATTATTCAATAGCAACAGATAATATTTAGATAATTTCTAATAGCTTTTATAGAAGAGTTTGGCTCTGTGAGAAACAGTGATATTCTGACTTCTGAGCCAAATTAGAACAAAAATATAATTTGAAATGAAAAGGTTTATTCTAGGAAAAAAAATAATAATCCAACACCCCAAACGTGTCTATGTTTTATTCTGAAAATTTTTAAGGTGTTTGTGAAACTTCAGAGCAGGTGGGTAGGGCTAAGAATAATGCATATTAGAGTAGGAAAGTGCTGGATAGAAGGTAAGAGCTGTCCTGCACGCTTTTAAACAAACTAAATTCAAACATTTTTCAGACCTCCACCCAAGAAACCTTCCTATTAGAGGTAAATAGTTACATAAAGCCTAAGTCAATCATTGTATCTTAACATGAGCAGAAGAATGAATTTTGCACACAAAATGTGCAAACACTCTTTTGGAAGACAAAGTATCAGTGTGAGTGAGAAAAAATGTGATGCTGTATAGGGAAAAACAAATAGATTAAAGAATGTGTAAGTTAAACTTTGTGTGAAATTTGAAAGATAGGGAGTTAATATTTTTGTACCAGCAGAAAGTATATTTATGGATTTATTTATTATTATATTTTATTTAATTATAGTTAGAGTCATTTGGGCTTCAGTGCACTTTATCAGCAGTAACTAAAGTAGCTCAGTCACAACACTTTCAGAGAATAGAAAAAAATATTATCCTTCCTTTTCAAGAGGGTTTAATTAACTCAAGTGGTTTGTCCAAAACACCTGTGGATTCACTGTCAAAAATGGGTTTAGACATTTAGGAACTGATGGCTTTCAGTGCATTTCGATGAAGCTTTTTATTTCCTTTATCAGTTTTCATTTAGAGTCTTAGCTTTTCTACTCACTGAAGAACACTAATTTTGACTGCTAATTTCAAAATCAGTTTGTATGATCGCTTGAGGTCTAGCCTTGTATTCCTTCCTTCCTTGCTGCAAGCAAGTTCAACCACTTAGGTAAATGAACACTGAAGAATAATTGCATTTGGTGAAAGCATACTGGGCCCCATGGGTATAGTAAGCTAATTTCAGCTCTGTAGCTCCTCTCTGAACTCCATTTTGGATATTAACATCAAGAAAAAATTAATGAAAATACCAAAAGATCTGGCTTTTTTACAGAGTCTTTGGTGAGAAAATGTCACCGGTATTTCCACTTCATGTACAACTTTTTCATAGAAACATAACTGTTAATAAATTTAAATCTATGAAGCTTTTTATTCAGTATTTTGTGCAACTACACTGTCCTTAAATAATTAGTATTCCTTGGGGCTGAGGTATTTGCAATTCACCAAAAAGAAATGTATTTATTTATTGAATATCCATTAGATTGACTGATCTATAAATTCCTTTAATTGACTCATCTGCATGTCTCCGAGGCATGGTTTCTTTCCTGTGATAGGTTAATCACCATTGTGACATTACCGGTATATTTTCTATCCTAAATGATATTTTTCTTTATACTTTAGTGTATACCAGGTTCCCATCATACGAAGGAAAAGCTAGTCAATCACAAGTTGGTGAATTAAGAAGAGTGAATAATTTTGAATGCTTCGTAAGGTAAAGTCTTCAAGGTTAAAAGATTAATTAAGGCTGAAATTAATCGCAAGCAATCGGTTTGCTTTATTTTCTTATTATGCAGTGAATGACTATATAAAAGCAACCATGACTATCTAACGTAGTTGATGAGGCCTTTCCATAATAGTAGGAGTTTATCAAGGGAAATATTTCAGAATCAGTTTAGGGTAAGAAGGGCTGAAACTTTCATGTAGTTACAGCATCACAACTGAGGAGGTGCTGTCTATACCAACCTTGCTTCAGTGAGATAAATCCAAGCCAGTAACTCACTCAGATCAGTCACTTTCTAGTTACCCTCTGGAAAATCTGGCACGAGTATCTTCAACTTCCTACTGATGCAAGGTCAGGATGGCTTCCTTTCTGTGTGGTGCTGCACCCAGCGTGGGTTTTCAAAAGCTTTCAAGATGCGAAACATAATAAAAAAAAAAAAATCTCCAACGATGCTGGTCTAGAAGTGCTAATAGAGTATGTAGGTAATTGGGGTTTCTCCTATTGGCAAATATGGAATTTTCTGCTTTAATGTACTAATTCAAGGCTTGTTTTGAGCAAAATAAAGTCTATATTATTTGTAACTCTTTTGTTTGCTTTACCATCTCTAGGCAATATTTAGTGTCAGGAGATGATTTATTTAGATCAGTCACTTAAATTTTCAGTCCCTTTACACTGCTTAATAATTTTGACAATTGCATATGCATTTGATTATATATAATTCCTATATATGCAATGCATATTATGTAATACCTCTATATTAATATAATATACTTCATATTTATATATTATATAAGTTTATATTTCCGACACACCCTATAAGTATGTGTGCATGTGTGTGCACATGTGCAGTGCATACTGTGAGAAACGTGAACTAAAAAATCATTTGAAACTATTCATTCCTTTAAGTAGAAGTCTTATTCCAAAGCAGAATACTAGATAGTGAATCATCTGCTCTACTACTCATGGAAGTGTTATAGTCTTAATTTTTCTCCTGATACGTGGCATAATCTTTGGCTCAAAATAAAATGCATGCTTTATTTTTGTGTTTAAGAAAATGAGCTGCTGATTTCTGCCAATTCATTTTGTCGAAAAAACCACAAGCAAAAAGCTCATTAACATCTTTGTTTCTGCTGCCTCTTAGAAGAGAATTGATCATTACAATGCAAATGGCAACATGCTTGTTGCATCTCTTATAGATCCATGCAATAAATTACTAAAGAAAGAATGTTATAGCTCATTAAAGTTATCATCTGTCACATTTCTGGGTATGCTATAAAATTCTGTAACAGAACTGGGTGTAAGAACCTTCTTCTATATGTGAATCTGCACAGTCCTTTTAGATTTCAGAACCAGTTTAAGACTGAAAAAATGAATGGCTCTCAAAAATCATAAGAATACCATCAGGTGGAGGCATTATTATTTTTAGTATTATTATTAATAATATTAATAACAATAGTTTTCTAAATATAGCTTAATTTAATGACGATTTTACAGAGTGAAATCGTAAAAGAAATCACACGAACACTGGTAAGAGAGTAGAAGGAATCAAACCTGTTCTGAATAGAATTTCTACTGCCTGAATAATTTTAAACATCTGCTTTGCCCTACTAAAACCAGTTAAACTTAAGAATGAATATAATTCTTAGCATATGTTTAAGTGCTGTACTGAATAAAAATATGTGCAAAATTGAGTATTTTCTGTAATTAGGACTGCAATATGGTGATTTAGTTAGATTTTGATTTATAGAAATTCTGGGAAGAGACTGGTCATTTGCTTTTGAATATCTTGCTCACTAACGTGAAACAAGGGCCATATCTCAAAAAATATTACTTTTGCACGAGCAGCTGGTGAAGTGTTTAGCAACTCTAATTGCTCATCTTACAGTCGCATTGCTAGAAATAATGAATGAAATCAAGAAATGGATATTCTGACTAAATTCTGAAGTGAAAACTTCAACAGTGAATAATCAAAACTACACTACATAATAGTGAAAAATAGGGTGGAAGCTGCAGTACTTCCTAGCTTCAAAATGTATCTTTCAGTATGTATTTACAAAGTGGCTTACCCTCATTTTCTTCCTCTTTTTAATTTTTCTTATTAAAATGTCAATTCTTTGTCTCCTCAGTTTAAATTCAGGTGTTTTATTAGAGACACTATAAAACCCTCCAGGTTCTAAGTTACAAAGACATCAATTCTGATATAAATCCCACTTAACTTCAGTTGGAAATGACTATTGTGTCTTTAAAAATACCCTTATCTGCTGAAATATGAAGATCTATTTCCTCATTAAATAGATGGGAATGTAAGTAACTTACTCTATAAATTTGTTATAAGCAAGTATATTAAATATTTAATGAAAATATACTTACAAACATATTCTCAGATTTATTAACCCTGAAGTGGCAGCTAGTTGTCAGATATTTATACTAACAAAAATACCAGGAATGGAAAACTAACTTCCTGTACTTTCTGGAAATATCCAATGTATTTCCAAGAAATTTATGCCATGTTATAGAATTATAAAAAGTCATTATCAGAAAAAAATATTTCTGGAAATTTGTATTTTTAAACTCTCACAAAAGAACGAGTCTTTCATTTTGCATCTGCTAAGACTCATCCACGCTGGCAAAACTGCTAATTAAAAGACTGTATCTATCACTTCATGATCTGTCATTAAACCATTAAACTTTTTAGCACCTATACACAAATGTAGCCTAATCAATTCCCTTGGGAGTAGATCTATTGCAGTGCTTGCTATCCCATGCAGAAACTGTTATGTTTCCTTATACACTGCTTTTGGCTGGGATAGAGTTAATTTTCTTTATATCAGCCTGTATGGTGCTAAGTTTTGGGTTTCTGACTAAAACAGAGTTGATGCTAACACAGGGATGTGTTAGCTGTCGCTGAGCCGGGCTTACCCAGCGCCGAGGCCTTTTCTGCTCCTCACCCCACCCCCCCAGCGAGGAGGCTGGGGGGGCACAAGGAGTCGGGAGGGGACACAGCCGGGACAGCTGACCCCGACTGACCCGAGGG
>JAVKLA010000058.1:16066995-16085148 GCA_034782735.1 Sagittarius serpentarius
TCCCTGGGAGTGTTCAAGGCCAGGTTGGATGGGACTCTGAGCAACCTGATCTAGTTGAAGGTGTCCCTGCTTATGGAAAGGGGGTTGGAATAGATGGCCTTTAAAGGTCCCTTCCAACCCAAACCATTAAAAAAAAGAAAAAAACAAAGAAAAAACCATCATTTGGGACTGATTAGATTTTAACTGGTCTCAGGATTTTTGTTAAATACCAAATATTTTTCTGAAACTTCCATTTTGCAATGTGCAAGTCAATCAGCACAAAGAAGCAGAGAAAGGAAACAGAGGAAAGTAGAAGTGTACAGAATTCACATAGCAACAGAGATGGATTTTAATAGACATGATTATGAAGTAGATGGGGGGGTGTGCATGCTGGGGGAGAACTGCAATTATTTTTAATTCAGAATGAAAAGCCAAGAAATTTCAAAAAGAGGAAAAAATAGACAAGTAAGATATAAAAAGAACTGATAATGAGAGAAGTAGATAAAATAAAACTCATTTGTCCCTTCTGTCCTATGCATACAGTTAACACAGATTTCTTCTCTCCTGTAGATTTAATGAAGTGCTAATGGTTTCAGAATCTTCTTCTTAGATAGTCATACCTTTCATATTGCAGGTTCATAAAGAGGCTGTAAATTTTAGTAAGCACCTAGAGAATAAAAAGGCTTGTTTGGGGATCTAGCTGTGCTTAAAAACAAACTGTTGAACGCATTATTCGGAAGTGCAGTCACTGGGACTGGGAAATAACATAACCTCAATATACCTTTGAATATTATATTTGAGGATGCCAGTGCAGAGATCCAGCCTGTGGTCTGAACCCTGTGTACCTTCAGCAAGAATGGGAAACTCAAACTCTACTGTCTTAAGAACATGCATGATGCTGATTAGTTTTTGATTTATGTGTCTTCTGTGTTTATTTGTTTATAAAAATGCCCTGCCTCTTCACAGTAATCCAAATCCTATGTTGTAGCAGTTTCCACGGCAACTATGCATTTTTTATTGAATAAGGAAAGAATTATGTAAACCAAAACCATACATAAATTATCAATGCATAAATTGCTGCTATCCTGGTCTCTCAGTCCGCTTCTCTATAGTTTGTATATCAGCAAGTAAGCAAGATAATAAATCGACCTTTCTTTACCCAGGCATACTACAACAATATAAGAAAATGAAAAGCAGAAGGTTTCACTCAACCTTTTACTCAATAACATTATTGAGCCAACTACCTGTCTAGAATTTCTGATAATATCTGACTCAAAGCATTCAGAAATCATGAGTCATTCCCTTAAAGTCATGAGTCTGTTTTTTAAAATCCTGAGGTTAAAAAAAAACACCAACCCCCCCCCCCACATTTTTTATTTGGTTTGTAGTGTGGAAGTATGTTATCAATTTTGAAGTGGTTTTTGTAGCCTAGTTGAGCTACAAAGAATATATTTTAAGGATGGAAACTTAGATTCTGAATTTTCATATTCCAGTAACATGTCCTACCTGCTGATATGCTACAGTTCCAGTCTCAGTCCTCTCAAAAACTGAGAGGTGTATTCAAACATGCAGACCTATATATCTTTAATTATCTCTGTTAACTTCCATTAGTTGACTCTATCAGTTAAAAAAAAAAATCTCATTTGCAGCTAGATGTACTTAAAATTAAGGAACTCTAGCTAAGATTTCAGCCTTTAATTTCTAGATGCCAACTGAAGAGTCAAAATCTTGGAATCTTTACTGACATTCAAAAAAAAAAAAAAAAGAAAGAAAGATTCCTCCAAATCCTACTGCAATATTTCAATTTTGAGAGTGAAAATGTTGAAATAAAACATTTTGACATTTGCTGGAATTTAATGTTTTGAGACTTCCATTTGAAAATATTTGAAAGGTTGCTTCTGTGAATCAGAAGAAAATTGTTCTCTTAGGCAAATTTTTGGCCAAAATTGCAAATCCATTCATAACAGCTGCCAGATTTTCTGAGGCAGACAGCAAGATCGGCACTCAGGAATTCTCATACATGTAGCTATGCTGAGCATAGCTTGTCAACAGAAACCACAACTTACTGCTCATCATTCCTGACTTCCCACATTCATGCCTATTTAATCATTGTTTTTGTCTGTGTAGCCTCAATCAAGAGTAGATCTTTTCAAATGAGTAACAACTTACTAAATGTGCATAAAATCTGTGCTGTTATTTTTAATATGAAACTGAAAGAATGTACATTGGACAACAAGGCTGTCTCCATGAGACATGTGGTGCATGTTGATTATCTACACAGGTAATTTTTCTTCATAAGGTCATACAATTACCTTCACTTATGAAAGTAATGTAGTATGCAAGACAACATAACATATACTTGTAATTGTTACCATACAAGTCTTTAAGAAACAGAAGTTTCTATCTACCACCATGATTAATCTCATTATCTTGGTGGGGTATTTAGTACATATGTTCTAAAGTACTCTTGAAGCTTTCCAAAGACATAAGGCTGAACAAAAATCCAGATATATGCCATATTTAAAGTACAAGATGCCATTAGAAAGTCTGTGGAAGAAAGACTGTGTCACAATCTATTTCATGATTTGTTTTGTCTGTCCAAGAAGTTGATGCAAAAAGAAAATTTTCAATCCAATTCCAAATCTTCTTGGATTTTTTGAAGGTTTAAATTAATCTTCAGTGTATTATACTTTTATATTTTTTTCAAATTTAATATGCAAACATTATGCAAGTACACACTTCTTTTGGATGACTTTTCAAATCTTTCCAAGTTGAGGTATTAGTAAAGTCTGAAGGAGAATTCCAAACTTTTTATTCATATTATATTGTTAGAAAATAAGAAATGCAATCAGTGTTTCCAGCAGATAAATAACTTCCATTCTACTCCCCACCCCACAAGCATTCTGAACATACTTTGTGTGCCAAACACAAGGAAAAAAGCCTTATTCTTTGTAGCTCACTGAAAAGGCTGGTTTGGAAGTCCAAATGAAATGTGGGGTACCTCATAAAATTTCCCTTTCTTTTTAATCTTTAAGATCCTGTGCCATAACTATAAGCAATGTTCTAATTCTCTACAAAAGCAAAAGATATATTTAAGAAAATGTGAGAAAATGTCTATTCTTAGGTTTTGACTCAAGAAGTATTATGACACATTGTAGGATTTTTGTACAGGAAAAAATCTTTAGCACCTATTGTGGACTCTGCTAAAAATATATACCTCTGCTGAAAATACATTAAAAAAATCTCTTTTGTTTAATATTTTTTATAATGTCATTTATTTCCCCTTTATAGAACACAATATCCTTATGGACCACACAGACTGATTCAGTACAATGCTATCCCTCAAATTTAGAGTATTTCCCTTCTATTTGTAAACTCAAAAAGCAGAACGGTATTCGTGTCATAGACAGAATTCCTTATCCCTTGTTCCTCATTAAAGAGGAACATAAAGGCCTCACAATTTGCTTCTGAATTTCCCCTCTTTTTCTTTAATTGATTAATGCTGAATGCCCTAATTATGTGTGCAGTACTAATAATTTATCAATCCAAAAAGTAAGATGGGTAAGAGTCATATAGTCATCTAGGCATTTGACAGAGCATTTGGCCAATCAGAAGTTCAAAGCAGAAGTGAAAATACAGCAATGCATCTCTCAATTAACAGCTTACCAAGACCACGGTCTATCCAATATCTTTGAACAGGTGTGATTCCAGCAGAAGGCTAAGAGATGGTTTCCTTGCCTTTTTCTTCCAAACAGTTTCTGGGCAGAGGGACAGAAATGCAGTCTGTGACTACTGAAGATCAAGAATGACTTTCCACTGGCTCCCTCTTTGGATTCATGCCTGCCTCCTGTAGACGCATTGCTGTCCCTAAAATGGATCTTCAGATGCCTTCTTTGACTTACTGTCAACAGCGGAAGCTGGCAACGTAGCCATGTAGCCAACTCAAAATGGAGACAGCTTCAGAGCCTAACTAAACTCACTATAAACCCTCTTTTCTTCTTCCAGTATTTCCTCTCCCACCAGATCAAGTCATGTGCTACAGATGGCCTACTACTAAGAACAAATACAAGTTGTTCTTACGTAAGCGCAAGGAACTTAAACTATACTGAAGATGGGAAGGAGGACAGATGAGGAAATCCACATGAAAAAGAATCATAGAATCACAGAATGGCTTGGGTTGGAAGGGACCTTAAAGACCATCTAGTTCCAACCCCCTTGCCATGGGCAGGGACACCTTCCACTAGATCAGGTTGCTCAGAGTCCCATCCAACCTGGCCTTGAACACTCCCAGGGATAGGCCATCCACAACCTCTCCGGGCAACCTCTGCCAGTGTTTCACCGCCCTCACAGTAAAGAATTTCTTCCTAATATCTAATCTAAATCTACCCTCTTTCCATTTAAAACCGTTACCTCTTGTCCTGTCACTACATTCCCTGACAAAGAGTCCCTCTCCTTCTTTCCTGTAGGCCTCCTTTAGGTACTAGAAGGCTGCTGTAAGGTCTCCCCGGAGCCTTCTCTTCTCCAGGCTGAACAGCCCCAACTCTCTCAGCCTGTCTTCATAGGAGAGGTGCTCCAGCCCTCGGATCATCTTCATGGCCCTCCTCTGGACCTGCTCCAGCAGGTCCGTGTCCTTCTTAGGTTGGGGGCTCCAGAGCTGAGTGCATTACTCCAGGTAGGGTCTCACGAGAATGGAGCAGAAGGAGGAGAATCACCTTCCTCAATCTGCCGGCTGCACTCCTTTCGATGCAGCCCAGGATGCAACGGCTTTCTGGGCTGCTGTTGCACATTGCCAGCTCATATTCAGCTTTTCATCCACCAGTACCCCCAAGTCCTTCTCTGCTGGGCTGCTCTCAATCCCTTCATCCCCCAGCCTGTATCCATGTTTGGGACTGCCCCGACCCATGTGGAGGACCTTACACTCGGCCTTGTTGAACTTCATGAGGTTTGTATTTTATTACGACAATTTTGTTTTGATATGAAGAAAATTTTCAGATTTCCACAAGTAAATATTTATTTTGTCACAGCAGAAACATTTTTTCTTTATTAAATATTTTTTACTTCACAAATTGAAGAAGTTCTTTGTTTACCTGAAAAACATTCCAGCAGCAGTAATATTCATTTTCCAGCAAAAGGAGTATTTTGTGGAAAATTTCTGCTTAACCTCAAAAAATAGCACATCTTTGGCTACACTACTCACAGAAAATGGTTCTGAGTTCTCCAGAATGTCCTATTAACATTTTTCCTCTTATTCATCAAAGTGATTCAGTGTTACCAGGGGACAGCAGAAACAGTGCTGCTACAGTAAACAGAAGCTAACTTATTTAATATTGTGAATTTGCTGCACTGAGATAATTTTTGAGCAGGGTTAACCAGGGTGCTAGTTCAGATGCTGGTGACACCCTGCGGTTCTCCATTGTCCTCCCGTTCTGCACGCAGGGCCTCAGGTCTGCAACACCTCGCTGCTCGTCGTTTCCCCTCCTGCCGATGGAGGTTGCTACTTAGGCACAGCTGTCCCTAGGTTGTTTCCGAAATGGTAGCTTTAATACTTTCCTTTCCTGCATCATTTTGACAGACTAGGTTAGGACAACCACATGCACAGATATGCTGATGGAGGCAGAAACAGAGACTTGACGGCGTGAGGCAACAGCAGCAACCTCATAGCCTTCAACCACCAGCCTTCAACCACCACCACCTAAACAGTAAAATAGTACTCTACGTGCTACCTTTGTGGCATGAGACACATCCACTAAAGAATGAGAGAGTGTATTAAGTCCCAAAGGACGAATGGAAAGACCATCTTTGCGTTTTTTTGTCTTCGGAAGATCATAGAGTTTTGACAGCTTGGCAAAAGCTCTGTTCTCTCTTACATGAAAAAACTTTGTTCTTCTTCATTGCCTCATAAAATATATACCACACCTTACGTTTCTAGATATCCAAACACATAGATTAATGAAGCAGCAAGTATATGTAAATTAATTACAGTTTCATAGAATTTATACCCTTAAACATGGTTACCCACTAACTGGACTGCGGTGTCCAAACGTCCAAATCTAATAAATTGCATTTGGTCCTCTAAAGCTACCATCTAATTAGTGTCAAAAGTTTACTATACTTAAATTCTATATGTCAAATGGAAAAAAAAAAGATGATGTGAATCTACTCTGCAACTAAATTAAATAGTTTGCGTGGAAAAAAACCACTAAGAGTCCACTGTAACCAGAAAAATACTGTAGCTCTTTCAGTGGATGGGAAAACCTCAGCAAACTTCACAATTACAAGAAATATAACTTCAGAAAGGCCAAACTATGGAACGGAGACCCCCTCTATTACTGAATGTGAAAAACCTTCAGTTCTGCAAGGTGGAAGGTCGTAACAGCAAATATTTGCTTAAACTGCATAGACTGAATTATATCTCTACTTTTTGCTAAGCAGGAGAAGAGAGTTTTGGAATAGATTTGATGTAGTTTTCCCTAAAATGTGGTTTTGGTCAGAAAATTGCAACTTGTCAAAACTTGCAGGTCAGTGCTTCAGGTAGTTTGGTGACTGCAGTGTAGCGTACAGCTCATGTTACGCCAGCCAGATCTACTGCTAACAGTAGTCTCATAACAACTTAAAACTTAGTGTAACCTGCTGTGTCTGCAGTGTAGACGTACCCTAACGTCCCAGCACTCATGCAAGACATGGGACATATGTAGAACTGACTATTCAAATACAGCAATGTACAGATCTCTCCAGTCATGTCTAGTTCACATTCTCTATCAGAGGCTATTTTACGGCTTCTCCTATTTCCTTTTTATTTTTTTTTAAGCTGCGCACTGTAATACGCATGACCAAAAGAAAGCAGCTCTTGCTTCTTTTTAACCGAAATTCTCACTCTCCAAGGAAGCCCTATGCAGCACTACCCTATGTTTCTCCTACTCATTTGTGCTACCCAAAACAGAGGTTAAGTTAAAGACAGATTAAAGACACAAGCCTTTAAGTAAATTTGATATAGAACTTTTGTGATAACCACACCAACGTAGATTGTAGTTCTATTGTCTAAAACGTGAAACGACTCAGAGCTAAGAACAGTCCAGAGACAACGATGCCCTTCAGAACAGGCTTCCGTCATGTCTCCATTTCCCAGCTGGGGTAGCTCATTCTTACAATGTCCTCACCAATACTCAAACAATTTGAATGCTGTTGAAAAACAGGGCTCCCTCCAATGCCCTGGGAACACTGAAGGGAGTAACATCTCCAAGGCAGGCTTATCCTTGATTACTTCCCTATAAACCTATGCATAGGGGTGTGACAACATGTTAGTGCATGTCTGAAACCCAGTTTGTGGTTCTGATGAAAAAGATGTATGCAGACCTAGATAATAACATTTACATTTAGAAGAATCAGAATTTACCTGCCATTTTGCTTTATTCATACTTACATATATTTGTGTTTTCTTATACTTGCATGCCAGGATGTGGTAAGAGGGAAAATTATGTTGGGGAAAAAAAAGAAAATATAATAAGCGCTCTGCTTAGGCCAGTAATACCATTATGGCAATGTGTAAAGAAGTAATGTTTATCATAAGGCTGTCATTTACAATGTCATGGATACCAAATTCCTCTCCTGAATTTTTTTTTACTGTGCGTCTTTCTAGTAGTAAAAATTGCACAAGGCCAGAAGCCTACTGCAAACACACTGAAAATTTTGATAGATTTATAGTCAAATCATATTAAATAAGAGCATTTTTCCAGAATGATTTGCAAATGAAAGAGGGCTGGGAGCTTTATGTAAGTGCAAAGTATGGTATTAAAAAAAAAAAAATCCTGAAAAAAACCCCAACCCTGCTTTGGGATCACTATTACAGTTGTTCCTATGGTAACCAGTTATTTGTGCTGCATGCATCATCATATATATTTCAGGAACTGGAGTGCTGGAAAAAGAGGAGGGAAAAGGAGCACGTGTTACACTAAATTAATTCCAAAGACAAGCCCATATGAAAATACTTGACCCTTTGAGTACAAAGCAAAACACCTTTATGTGATTTCACCCGCTTGACACTTGAAAGTGTAGTTCTCAGAAAAGGGGCTATGAAAAATTGGCACGCACTTACTCATCTCCTTCTCGTTTTGTTCTGAATCATACCTCTAATTCATTGCTAAATAGCAGTTTCAGTCTTGTCTGAGCTGCACAACCCAGGCGCTGAAGGGAGGGAGCGTTCGGTTGCTTTCAAGACCGCGTACCTCTGCAGGGCTGCAGTTACAATACAGAAGGTCATTTGGGAGACAAGATCCACCGGCTTGAATAGTGTTCAGTCTCTTGGGATAGGTAAAATACGTTCCTCTCCAAGCTTCCTTTTGTTAATGCAGTCGGGCTCTGGTGTGGGGTCTCCAAATGCTGAACTTCCTGGTGACTTGCAGAAAGATTCAACTGCTTCTCAGAGCCAGAACTGGATAAACAAAGCTGGCAGCTATTAAAACATCCTTTCCACTGTAATCTGAAAACATTGGATCCTGTGTCAGTGAAGGAATTTAAACATGAAACTTTTCAAAGTTCAGTAGTTTATTACAAGGAAACGCTGTTACTTACACTTTTAAAATTACGCTATTACGCTGCAAAAGAGGAAAGGACCAAATCCACAAAGACTTTTGAGTGCCCTATCCTTGTTTATACCTACCACAATTTCCAGCTGAAATCAAAGAGAACTCAGACTCCCAAAGAGGTATTAGACTCCTAAATACCTTTGCACCTCTGTTTTTTACTTATGTAAACCAGGAAGTAAATGCCACTTAGCAGATCCCGTTCAAAAGTATGTCAGATTTAACTTTAAATTTCTCTTTATGTCTTGAGTTCTGCCTCCCTGCCTGTCCATAAGTACTGAAAAAGTCAATCTATATTTCCTATATAGGCCTGGCGTGAGTTTGAAAATTTGGCATTCTTCTGCTGAAGCATCTTGAGAAGGCCAGCCTGGTGAGCTGTGAGGCTGTCGAACATATTCAGGCCTCCTACAAAATGCAGCGGTGGTTGCTAATTTTTTCTAAAAGAGTGTCACAGTGCCACTGTCTATCTTTTATGTAATACCTAAGAGAGTTTGTCTGGGAGTAGGAGTTCAGTTCAATCAAAAACCTAACAGGGATCCAGCCCACGGATCTCTCAAAAGCACCCTATCATCAATATATAGACCGTACTGAAGCTCTCCAAGCTATGCTGCTGTGCGAGGAGAAATCTGATGTTACAGAGTATACAGAGACAGAGGTAAAGTGTGACTTTTTCACTGCCTTCTCTGTGAGAAGGAAGTTCTGGTCCTCGTTTCTAAAGCTCTATCTATATTTAAATTACTCAGTCTCTGAGCAAAATGCAAGCCTGTGAGAAGAAGCTACAGTTCCAGTTGCCCCCTCACGGCTGAGTGCCATCAGTGCTAGACTAAGAAATCGTGCCTTTTTCTGTCTTTTCTTTCTCAGTAAATCTTGAATGATTTTCAGCACAATGTTGTGGGATCAGATTGACAGGGAACACGCGCCCCTCTGCATTCTGCCAGGTTAATGCGTAGCCAAAGTTTTTTCAGCATTTGGTAAGAAGCGAAGCGTGGTCTTGAACACGGAAAGAAAACGGGTGTCCCACTTCTTGAGGAAGTTCTCTGAAGTTCACGGAACTGGATTTTCTATTCCCTACCCTGCCCATGCATCCCATCAAAACCAGTATGGCCAGGGACATGAAAGGTGAAGCTGAGGAAGTGGGAGAGGGTTTGCAGCTAGAAGGGTAGCCTGAAGTGGTGGTACAGCAGAAAGGTGAAGACAGGGAAAAGCACAAGTTTAGGATCCTAGTTTGGGGGACTGAGACGTGTAGTTTGAGGAAGATACAAAGATGAGCCTCTGCTGTGCCTGTGTGTGACCTGGCATGGAGTTAAATCTCCTGCTGCCTTACCAGTTTTCTCATTAATTGCCGCTGCCATTGCACAGACTAGCAACTCCTACTATATTGCGGCTGTTACTAAGGGTTACATCTGACTGTCCTGAATTTGATAACCTAGGCCCTTATTGTGCCTGATGGGCAGGAGCACCGTCACTACTGCTCTTCTTGACACAGTTTAAAAGAAAAGAGCTGTTGAAGAACTTTTACAACAAGATCTTTCAGCTTTTTCCTTCTTGCTCTTCTTCTGTGAAAACTGAGACAACTTCTTTGAGCTGGACTTGCATGGATTATCACCAGACAAACTTCAGACTAGATCCTTGCACTCAGGAAGAAAAATCACAAGAAAAAAATATTCTTCCTAATGCAACTGTTCATTTACTGTGCAATTAATTGCTCTGCAAAATCGTAACATCTCCAAATTCCTTGGGCTGTAAACTGGGTACAATAAATATATTTTCAAATTATTTTGCCTTGAGGGTGTTAGCGTACCTCACTCCACATGTTCTGTATGGAGAATTATATACCAGTGTATCTTATTCTCCAAAGCAACATTAAGATTCCATCCATTATTCTATATATTCTGTATATGAAAGAGAAAGAATAATTGACAATAACTGAAAAATATTTAACATATCTTGTGAAGCTAAAATACTCAGGGAATGTGAATAATATCACATTATTATTAATTTTTAGTAAGATTCAGAAGAGCTGTGCAGTCTTAACCCTAGGATTTACAATCTTTTTGCTATGTTTTCCTCCTGTGGATGTTCTAAAATTCTTTCCTAAATTCCAGCGTATTAAAAATCAGACTTGGAAATTAATGGGGTTTCCTATACACTATTTTAATTCTCATACCTAGAATTTCTGACTTTCCCTCTTCTACTTTATGCTATATTCATTTTTTAAGATATTGATATTTAATTGTCTAAATACAGTTTAAAACCAGTATTCTGGCAATAGTTTCTGTTATTCCCATTTTGAACGTGTGTGATTTTTTTTTTAAGTAGGCAGACTCCTCAAGTTCTGGAAAAATAAGAAAAAAAGAAAAAATATATAGTGGTTTGCAGCTAAAGACTGAGAAGAGTTGTTGAAGAGGAATCTGAATATTTTTACAAAGTTGCTTTTGATGTTTCTGGAGCTGGGACACATTAGAGAAATTATGGCCCCACTTACAACAGACAAGTAGGCTTTTGTTGGAAAAAGAGGAGTAGCATGATTCCGTAACAGGTAGCTGTACAAAAGTCACTCAATTTGAACAAAAACTGGCCGATTTTCATGTCTAAATGAGATTGTCCATTTAACTACAGTTTTTTTGTATCCATATGATCCTTTTCAAATGTTATAATACTGAATCTTTTCAATGTTAGCGTGTTGAAATACCACTTCACAAAGGTGACAGTTCCATAGTTTCTGCTCTTCACAGAAATCACAGGTACTCCATTCCAGAAGAGGGTTCCCTTTCACTGGTACAAATGCATGCTATTGTTTCAGATTTTCAAGTTAAACATACAAAGAAACCCAAACCAACCACATCATTGAAAAGACATCCTTGGTCCTACAGAGTTACTTTTGTCTCCAGTGGGAAAAGAGTTATCAGCCTAACGTCAGCATGGGCTGAATCTGTAGCACATTTCAAAACCAACCTCCTTTGGATCAAGGCTTGCAAATATTACCTCACTTCTCCAGACACACAGGTTACACGTAAGAGTACCTATAAATATAAGCATGTTTGTATACTGGGGGTTTTTCTAATAAATATGAAGATATACAATGGAGTCAGCCGTTTTGTAGTAAAGAGAGAAGAGACGAAGTTACAGGATGGTGTGCTTTTCTAGACTTACACTTACTTGGAAACAAATTTTTTTGCTGCAGAAGTAGAAAATACTTTTCATCCTTAAAAGTACTTACCCTTTCCTGTGTCAGTCTAGCCAAACTCAAATTTTGTTTTACTTTGGCAGTTCTAATGAACAGCACACCTACATATACCAAGGGAAATGATCTACTGAAGCTACTACAATTGACGTTCCGTCAAAAAAAACCCCAAAATTTACAACATACTAAAAGCCCATCAAGCAATTTGTTTCCAATCATGTTTTAATAACTCAAAATCTAGATGAAGCCACTTAAAATATACAAGCTCCATTTTTACACCTTTTAAAAAAAGAGTACTGTAGACTCTCTGGCATGATGCTAGAGTTAACCCTGAAGCAGTGTGAGGGCAATGTGAAGAAGCAGCTGTACTGTGCTTTAAGGTTGAAGCGTTTTTGTTTGTTGTCTTCACTTAAATACCATTTTAGCTTATTGCTTAAATAAGTTGCAAAAATGTCCTGTTGTTTGCTTTGATGCTTAACACTTTTAAAGCTATTTTTGCAAATTGTTCTTTTTCTCACTACCATGTTGCAATTTACAGTTCACCCTCCAGCTCAAGCTGCTGCTTTGTTTACACCTCATCAAATTTTCTTTAATTCTCTTCACCTCCTTCTCTGCTGATAAAATCGCCTTTTTCCCCACCGACTTGAAAACAACTCAACAGAAAGCAGTATATCTCTTGCAAAAGTTAATAATGAGAGTAAAATGATTTCGTAGTTTGATGTTTGGCATCATGGCAAATAAAAGGACTTCCAGCAGAGCTCCATCTAACCTTGTTTCCTCTTTAGAAAGAGATTTGCCTCAAACACTGATGTTGTTAGTAATTCTTCTAATTACTAGTAAACTCTTGTAATTACTGCTCTCCTAATAGTGATGTGGCAGAGCAGGGTTCTCATTACAGCTATTACATGAAAAGAAAATTTTCATTTATTTCAGCTCACAGAGAAAAAAATTAATCACTCAGTAAAATTTGTTAGGCAAAGGTATTATAAAAATATCATTCTGGATAAGCTAGCTTGTGAAAGGGAAAATAATAGTTCTGTCAACTGAAAGGCTAACTTAACTCTGCTCTAGGTAATAGAAATAATCCAGATGAGATCAAAGTGAAGTGAATCAGTCTATGAATATATTTTAAAGCCTGAACAGCAATATTGCAAGCCTTTTGCAGTGCTCAGTGGCTTTAATTTTGGTTTGAAGACATTTCTTCTGCTTATACAGGGAAGCTCTGTTTATACCACATGAAACCCTTGGCTCCTTTTAACAGAAATACCACTGATGTCTGGATGGGTAGCAATGCAAACTCTGATGGGTGACATACGTTCTCATTTCCTCACGGTATGGTCTTTTGGGAGTAGGTGGCTGGGCAGCAATGGATGAGGCTGCTGAATGCCCTGGCCTGACTGTTCCTCTCTGGAGGTGGTGGCATCTTCTAGCAGCATGAGCCTTCCCCAAGGGGAAGTTGAACATATGCTGGACCTGAAAGCTTTAACAGGGCAACGATGGAACACGCAGAGAGAGGAACAGGGGTCTGAACATGCAAGCGGGTGCTAGCAGTGAACCTGGAGCCAAATGAGGAAGCAAGACATCAGAGAGCAGGGAGACCTTCCAACAGCCTCGACCAGGCCTCTGGGCAACTTCTTCCCTCCAAGAACTCAGAACAGAGTGTATGGAGTTAGCATTTCTCCTGTATCTTATCTACTAATTTGTCTTTTTATTTTTCCTGGGCTTCTTAAAAAAAAAAATCCTTTGAAAAGCCCCTCTTGTATCTATACAAATAATGGTAGTTTTGCTGTGCTTAATATACGAAGTCGTCTACAGACATTGACCTCAAAACTCACAGCAGCTTCAGGATCTGTCCTGGTTTCGGCTGGGACAGAGTTAGTTGTCTTCCCAGCAGCTGGCACAGCGCTGTGTTTTGGGTTTAGGATGAGAAGAACGTTGATAACACACGGATGGTTTCAGTTGTCGCTAAGTCGGGTTTAGACTCAGTCAAGGACTTTTCAGCTTCTCCTGCCCAGCCAGCAAGAAGGCTGGAGGGGCACAGGGAAGGAGGGAGGGGACACAGCCGGGACAGCTGACCCAAAGTGGCCAAAGGGCTATTCCATACGATGGGACATCATGCCCAGTATATAAACTGGGGGAGTTGGCCAGGGGAGGAGCGCGGCTCGGGCACCGGTCGGCGAGTGGCGAGCAATTGCATTGTGCATCCCTTGTTTTGTGTATTCCAGTCCTTTTATTGTTATTGTCACTTTCTTGTTGTTATTAGTGTCATTGTGAGTTTCTTCCTTTTCGTTCTATTAAACTGTTCTTATCTCAGCCCACAAGCTTTACCTTTTTTCCCCCAGTTCTTTCCCCCATCCCACTGGCTGCGGGGGGAAATGAGCAAATGGCTGTGTGGTGTTTAGCTGCTGGCTGGGGTTAAACCACGACAGGGTCCCATCACACAATGAATAAAATGAATATAAATGCACTAGAATGAAATGAATTTTCACCAGTGTGGAGAGGACTCTTTCACTTAGTGCTGCTGATCTTTAATTCACTTGTACTGGTCACAGAGACAGAATTTGCTACATTTTTGTTCTCTAAGGTGGGTAATGCAACAAATGATTGGCTCAGTCATATAAGTTATTAGCAAAATTCAAGATATTTTCGGTAGCAATTGCCTAGCTTTAAGAATCTTTATTGCTATTGTGTGCTTCTAACTCTAGGAAAAAACTTACATAAAAAAATAAGTAACTGTAAGCTGTGAGCACTAGTTTTGTTTTCTGAAAGGAACTGGAACAGGGTTTACAATGTTATTTTCCTTATCTGTAAGCCAATCTACAAGTGAAATATGATATGAAATTCCAAGTGTATACTATGCGGTTGAATCCTAATATCAAATGCATAACAGGTCACTGCAAGCTCAAACATAGAGTTTCAACAGTTCGTATTTAGATTTGTGCTTTACTTCTAATGACTTTACCAGAAACAAGAAGGTCCAAAGACAAAAATAACCTGAGACATGGAATAAACAAAAAGGTCTAAAAAGATTCAGAATAAGATTAGACAGTTATATGGATTTTAAGTGTATTTATACTTACATTAGGTAGGATTTAATATTCATAAGGCACTTAAAATCCTGTTCTTTGGGGCATGAGCCAGCTATTAACTGCCAATGCTTGAAGAAGGTACTTTGCCATGTGACTAGATGCTCTACGACTGAGTGTTGTGGATAAGCTGAAGATAAAAGGTTCTTTGTGGGGGAAGGATTTTTTTGTCCTGTCCTGCACCCACTGTCCTGACAAACTGCAGTCGTGCCGTGGTAGTCTTTTAAGTGTTTCTATTTGCACTACTGCCTTTTACACTTTACTGTTTTTCAATAATATTGTATGTCATTTGGATATATATGAATTATAAGATCATATAGTCAGAGGAGCTTTTTCACTGTTTGGAAAAGCCAATCCTCCCTTGATCCTTCTCTAATTTGTCTCACTTTTAAAAGCTCATTACATAAGAGCCTCACTAATCTGATTGGGTTAAATGGAAAAAAAATCTACAGCTTCAGCCCCCCTTAGAGCTAGTTCATCTGAAAGACTTCCAATTTGCTAGTGAACGAATCTGTCCCTCGTACTAATTTATATACAAATGCATGCTCACACAGCCTTAAAAGACATTTCTAAACTGTTCAGAAATGAGCACTGAATTTGTCTTATTTCTGATGCACTTACAGAACTTACTGCTAAGTGCTTTTTATGTCTCTTGCTAGTTTTAAGTAATTTTGCTCCCTACTCTTTCTAATTTTATCTCTATAAAGTTGTTCTATTCTTTTACAGAATTATTCTTAGACATGTGCCGGTTTTCAGTATTCCTGCAATTCCTTTCTGGTGTAGGAGTTTCTCTCAGTGTTGCTGCCTTTCTCTGACACCAGGCTAGTTTAGCGTTGTGCTTTGAACAGTCTGTTTTAGATATTAATTAATATTAATTATACTGCAATATATTCCTTAGATTACATTCTATACCTGAGTTTGCTGAAGCTCGTTTTTCGGAAACCCAGTTTCCACACAATGCTTCTCTCACGCTTCCACATTCTTAGAAGAGAGTTCTCTGAAGTTTTGTGATGACTTTCACTCAAATTACCTCGACACTCAAGTCTCAGTCAGCTCTTTCCTATTAGTTGGATTCAGATCTAAAAATAGCTGCTTCACTAGTTTTCCTTCTCTGAAACAAAGCATTGTCCCCACGTTAACTATAGCAATCTTTCCCTCTGCTCCATTTAGTTTTTTTAAAAGCATTTGTTATGGTAAAACAGTCAAAACCATGAAAACCATGAAAAGGACATGGGCAGTTCTAAATTCCAAAGCTGTTTTTCTGTAAGTTAGAAAGAAAAACTATAGCTTCTATACTCTCAGATGTGATAGTCTGCGATATACGTAAATTCAATTAAAAAAAAAGAACTCCTTATGTTTTCAAAAGTTATTACAGCTAACATTCATAGGGTTTTTTTTCTTGTGGAATATACACATCTATTGCATTCCATATTATTTTATGAGTCTGTTAGTTTTACAAGAACACGTTTAATGTTACAGTATAAATAATCTACAGCAAGGTGGTGTATCTTGGATGGTATAATTTGTCTTCATTTATCTCTTAATTTTATACCTGATACATTTAAAATACATGAAAATATCATGTAAGTTGGAAGGGGGAGGGGTGTATTTCCAGTAAAAAAAACAAATTCTTGTTATTAGGATGTACATCTTCGGTCTCCAAAAAGAACCACAATATGGTGAATACTGCTGTAAAGTCAAGTAAAGAAATAAAACTTGTCAGTAATCAAGAGAACAGTGGAGCTGTCTTGTACATTTCTGGTACAGTAAAATAGAGTGAGAAAAGATGATATGCACCTGACATATCACACCCTGAACTAAAAATAATTGTGCTTCTCTGAAAAGTATAATGCATCCTTTATTACTACTGTATTAAACGTCCTGACCTTTTCTTGGGAGTAAAATATTTTCCCTTATGTTTTATTCCCAATTTTTCTACAGAGCTTGTCCAAACAGCTCATCTAAGTGAGACTGATATTCCCCAAGGACTGCAAATGATGAGAGGATCTTGCCCTTTGCTCTACAGTTATTTCTTCACAGTTATTGAGATACTCATACTCACATCTGTGAAAAACAGTTCTATTTTGCTACGTCAAAAACATCCATTTCTCTTATTCAGTACACTGATTTGCCTCAAGGCATACTGGGGAAAAAAAATCTGGTTCTTCTACACTGGTGTAACTTGACTCAGAAAGAAACAAAAGTGCAAAGCATACTCCAAGTAAACTGTTATCTAGACATAATTTTTTTTTAAGATTAATTATTTTGTCACCACATATGAAGTCATAATGACAATTCAGAGAAAACAAAAACAAAATAAGAAATTAAGAGATGAAGGTACTCAAACATGCTTGAAGGCTGCTGTCAATATGTAGACATTAATTACAGTTTTCCACTAAGAAGGTGATGTTCACCATAAACTTCTAGAGGCAATCATATGGTTCTGTTTTCTACCAGTTACATGTTACAGTAACAATCCCAAATGAGGATCAAAATTCAAGTATATTTAATTCATTTATTCTTTTGTTTGGTGGGAAGGATGTTAGAGAAAACACATTTCAGAACCAGTATTTTTCAGCTTCCTGGTTACTTTCTGCTAGATTAATTATCTGTTAAGTTGATATTCCACAAAGAAAATTTAAAGTTTAAAAGATATCTTCTGCTGACAGATCATTGCAGAAGAAAAACCCGAGCTTTCTCTACTTATGGTCCAATTATATATTGTTACATAATTGCACATGGCCTTTCAGTTAGCGCTTGCATTATTGTCAGGACTCTGAGTGCCACTGCTTGTTTTGAACAGCCTAAATTATCTGTGAGAGTAAATTTGTAATGATCATTCAGAATTTATTGCAGGCACTTAGACTGTGGGCCAAGTAATTTCTTTCTTTTGTACAGATGGCTCTTTATAAAGAAATTTTATGCAATGAACTCTTTATTTTTTATTTTCATTTATAGGCTTTAAGAGAAAGTAGAATAGAAAAAATCCTAAGATTTCTATTTCTCTCTACAAGATAAAAAAAGCACTGCTTTCTACTTCGAGCACATCAATATAACTACCTGTTTCAAGTCAGTGCCTATGCATATTAAGATACACAAGTTCTCGATCTTCTCAGAGGAAACCGGGCCCTTGCAACAAATCATAAGCGTCAATACAAGTACTGCCGTTGATGGCTCTACTCATCAAGTTCAAAGAACAGGACTGGGAAACTCCACAAAAAACACACAAAATAAGCCATGATACTACTAAAGAGAGGAGAGGAGAGGAGAGGAGAGGAGAGGAGAGGAGAGGAGAGGAGAGGAGAGGAGAGGAGAGGAGAGGAGA
>JAVKLA010000058.1:16088815-16106138 GCA_034782735.1 Sagittarius serpentarius
CCATCCCACTGGGTGGGGGGGAAGTGAGTGAGCGGCTGCGTGGGGCTGAGTTGCTGGCTGGGGTTAAACCACGACAAGTTCTAAACAGGTTTAGAAACCAGTTATATGACAGTTATACACTTTAGCAAAACCAGACTCAGAACAGAGTACAACTTTTCTTTTCAACAATAGATCTGTGAGGAAATACAGCTGAAAATATCAGGAATATCAGTAGTATAATAACATGAAAGTGTAAGGGTTTAATTTTAAGATAAGTATTTCCATCAGATAAGCGAATTCACCCGCTATGTATTGCAGTCTTACTAAAATCTGGCCCCAAAGGCCTTTAACAAATATATCCCTTCCTTGACCAAGACTGGCCTTTAAAACACTAATGTTTCAGATGACTGTATAATTGAAAAGGGACACTGATTCATATGTTTTGGTGGAATGAACTTTTTACAGGCTTTCCAAAAAAGAATGAATAGTAGATTATTTCAAACCTTACCCTGGGATGTGTGAGAAAGATAGCTGCATGAGGTTCTTTACACAGGTGAAGACACTCCTTCCTGATAGGATATCTGTAAAACAGTGATGTTGGTATTTCTCATTTCATGATTAATTTTAAGCTAAGATTAAGTATGTAAAATAGAACTAAATAATTGAGCTGTGAAAGACCTGAACCAAAATTCCTTTAAGCTGGTTCAGCATCAGACTAAAAATGCACCAAAAAAGAATTTGGGTGCTAAAGAAGAATTTAGGTCAAACTGGGTATTTATCTGGATGGCGATGATAGCAGAAGTTTAGTGTTTATAGTTTCAAGCTAAGAAAAGCTTTTGTTTTCCATTCAGTCGCTGTCTAATGAAAATGGAAAAACACTTCCTGAAGTACAGGAGAAACATCTTGAGCTGCTGAACAACTGTTTAATACAGCAGCCAAACTCTTGTCAGTATACATTAATTACTGTGAATCATTCGGAAGTAGCTTAGTTTAGTGATCAGTTCTTTATGCTAAAAACAACTTTTCAGAACAATGGAAGGCTATTGTTTGAAGAACACTGTAGCAATTGTTAGTCAAATCCCAGGCTTTGGCAAATCTTGTTTGCTTTTGTTGTGTTTGCATTGAAAATAAAATCTCCTGTTACTAGATATAATTCTGGAAAGCATATGGATCACAGGTTGGTATTGTTGGGATAGCAACAACTGAACTTTCTTTGTCAGCGTCCCAGTTAAAGAATATACCCCCCCAAAAAAACGCAGCAGGTGACCTTAAAAATATTTTGGATATTAAAAATATTCATCCCATCACATTTAAAAATATAAAAGAAAGGTAGGTAGTTGAATTAATCCCTTTCCAAGGTACATACCGATAGTAAGTAACATGACATAGCCTCCTCTGGCCTGGAGGTAGTTTTTCTCCCAAATGACTCCAGAAAGAATCTAGATGCCTAGGTTAAAGTGTGTTATACTTTTTAAATGGTTAAATTTAGCTTTGTGAAATCCTGTGCTTGTTCTTTGGAGCTTTGTTTTGACATTTTTCCTATGAAAGAGCTATGAAGTTTGGACTACAGATCTATGCTAAGGAAATAACGTCTGTCTAACCCAAACCTTTGGCTAGTCTAAAATCCTATCACTATTCATGGTTGTTAACAGATCATTAAGAGGGATCCTTCTTCTGCTGTGCCTTCCTGCCTTCTGTCCAATAACAGATTATAGACTTCCTCTTCTGAAAGTTGCTGCTACACCATCGATAGGCATGCCTATTGATACTTTGACTTTGAGAGGAAACGTTAGCAAAGAGCTCCAAGGTATAGTTAGCACAGTGTGAAAGAAACTGTTTTTTTGTTCCAAATATGCCTCTACATGATTTAACTGGGTGCTAATTTTTTTTTACAGAGTAAGAAGTTTTTTCCTTTTACCTTTTCAGTAAAATTTGTTGTTATATTGTCTTTTTCATGCCACCATTGAATTACATCTTTTCTAGGCTGAGTTCTTTTCATGTAAAGCTGATGTTGCACACATCTGACCATCCTACTCCCATAGTCTGAATCTTAAAATATGGTATTCCGATGGTATAATTATAACTGCATATCATATTCAAAATACAGGAATATTATGTCATACTGATCTTCTTTATACTTTATGTCTTCCATAATCATCCTCAGAATTCTATTTTCCATTTTGGTCTCTTCTAATTAGAGAAATTACATTTTCTGAAAAAATACCTGCAATTGCGTTTTTATGTCTTTCCTGAGTACATATAACTTCTTTAAAGCATGTCATTCTTTCTGAATACTTAACATTTTTCTTACCTATCAGTCAAAAGGCAAATAGATTCTATTACTTCTGCATCTATCAACTTTGAATTCTGTCTAGCACTTTATCTCTCAGATACACTGCATTATGAAATCTTATTCATCAGATTTAACTTTTCCAGAATAACTTCCTATTGTCAGCAAACTTTTTATCTCACTTGCCAAACTTCTCCAAATCAATGTGTTAAAAAGCTCTCCTCATATCACAGATTCCTGCAAAACTCTTGTGCAAGCTACTTGTCGATTCTTACTTCCTCTGTTTTACTATTAAATAGATCATTAATCCACAAAAGACTTTAAGAGTATAAGACCACTCTTTCAAGAATTCCAATCAACTGTAAAGCAGTTTTTTGTTTTTGTAAACACTGTGTTGTTTCTTCCCAACTAGGTAAGATTTCTATATTATGCTTTTTCTGTAAATAGATTCTTCTAGTTCTTCCAGCACAAACATCTGACTTACTAGTTTGTAGTTCCTTGCATCTTCCCTGGACTCCTTCTAAAAAAAACCAAAACCCCAAAACAAACAAGAAAACCCAGTCAACAAACACTATCTACTCCTTACTGAGCGGAAGATCTTAAGAGATTACACACTGTAATTAGTAGTTCATCATAGAATCATAGAATCATAGAATCCTAGAGTTGTTTAGGTTGGAAAAGACGTTTAAGATCATTGAGTCCAACCTTTAACCTAGCACTGCCAAGTCCACCACTAAACCATGTCCCTAAGCACCACATCTACAGGACTTTTAAATGCCTCCAGGGATGGTCACTCCACCGCTTCCCTGGGCACCCTGTTCCAGTGCTTGACAACCCTTTCGGTGAAGAATTTTTCCTAATATGCAATTTAAACCTCCTCTGGCGCAACTTGAGGCCATTTCCTCTTGTCATATTGCTTGTTACTTGGGAAAAGAGCCCAATACCCACCTCGCTGCAACCTCCTTCCAGGGAGCTGTAGAGAGCGATAAGGTCACCCCTCAGCCTCCTTTTCTCCAGGCTGAACAGCCCCAGCTCCCTCAGCTGTTCCTCGTAAGACTTGTGCTCCAGACCCCTCGCCAGCTTTTTGCTTTTCTTTGGATGTGCTCCAGCACCTCAGTGTCTTTCTTGTAGTGAGGGGCCAAACACTGAACACAGTATTCGAGGTGCGGCCTCACCAGTGCCGAGTACAGGGAGACAGTCACTGCCTAGTCCTGCTGGCCGCACTGTTTCTGGTACAAGCCAGGATGCCATTGGCCTCCTTGGCCATCTGGGCACACTGCTGGCTCATATTCAGCCAGCTGTCGACCAACACCCCCAGGTCCTTTTCCATCAGGCAGCTTTCCAGCCGCTCTTCCCATGGCTGTAGCGTTGCATGGGGTTGTTGTGACACAAGCACAAGACCCGGCACTGAGCCTTGTTGAACTTCATACAACTGGCCTTGGCCCATCGACCCAGCCTGTCCAGGTCCCTCTGTGGAGCCTCCCTGCCCTCAGGCAGATCAACGTTCCCACCCAGCTTGGTGTCATCTGCAAAGTCACTGAGGGTGCAACTGATCCTCTCATCTAAATCACTGGTAAAGATATTAAACAGAACTGGCCCCAATACTGAGCCCTGGGGAACACTGCTTGTGACCGGCCGCCAGCTGGATTTAACTCCATTCACCACCACTCTTTGGGCCCGGCCTTCCAGCCAGTTTTTTACCGTGCAAAGAGTACACCTGTGCAAGCCGTGAGCAGCCAGTTTCTGCAGGAGAATGCTGTGGGAAACGGTGTCAAAGGCTTTACTAATAGTTAGGTAGACGATATCCACGGCCTCTCCCTCATCTACTAAATGGGTCATCTTGTCATCGAAGGAGATCAGGTTAGTCAAGCAGGACCTGCCTTTCATAAACCTGTGCTGACTGGGCCTGATCACCTAGCTGACCTGTACTTGCCGTGCGATAGCCCTCAAGACGATCTGCTCTATAACCTCCCCCAGCACCGCGGTCAGGCTGACAGGCCTGTAGTTCCCCAGATCCCCCTTCCGGCCCTTCTTGCAGATGGGCATCACATTTGCTTACCTCCAGTCAGCTGGGACCTCCCCAGTTAGCCAGGACTGCTGATAAATGGCGGAAAGTGGCTTGGTGAGCACTTCTGCCAGCTCCCTCAATACCCTGGGGTGGATCCCAAGGGACTCGTAGACTTCTGGGTGTCCAAGTTGTGTAGCAGGTTGCTAACCATTTCTCCTTGGATTATGGGGGCTTCATTCTGCTCCCTGTCCCTGTCTTCCAGCTCAGGGGGCTGTGCACATTGCACAGTAAACATAATTTTTGTCATTACGAGTTGCAGTAGGTGACTTCAGAAGACATTGTAATGAACAGACAGTTATTTCAAGCAGAGTCTAGGCAGAGTTTAACCAAAGGCTTTGGCTATAGACAGCTGTATGTTAACATGAGTGACTGCTATATAACCTGAGCACATCCCGTGAATTTTTATTATTTATCTTATTTTTTCCAACTAAAGTTTATGAATTTTTCCATTTTTCTCATTTGGATAGAAAGAAGATTTTCTGAAAGCTTTCTTACTTCTAATTACCTCGCTTGTCATATTCATTCTGGACTTTCTCAAGCCGTTGTTCGATAGGCGGTATGTATTCTTCAGAACATCCAGGACAGTGTCTTTAAGTAGTCTCCATTGTGCCTGCAGAGCTATTACTCTTCTAGCTGTCTTTCTTTCAGATTTTGAAAAACAAAATTCCCATGTAGCTCTCCTTTTTATAATTCCCTTTCCTTTTTATACCATGACAGTTTAGTTCCTTTAAGAGTCTTCAGAAAAAAATTTTGTTGAAAGCCTTTTGAAAAAGAACTTTTATCATCTGAATCCACAATACATCATATTTATTCATATATTTATTAGTTACAGTCTTTATTGTATTTCCTGTCAATTTGTCTGTTACAAAGTTCAAATTTACTTGGCTTCAGTTCTTAATATCATCTTAGAAACCTGATAAAGAGTAGTTCTGCCCCCTCCAGAACTACATTTTTATAGATCATTTCTGTTTGGGTCAGTATTCAATTTAGCCTTCAAAAGACAATAAATCCATCTCATCTATTCCTGTTGGCTCATACTCTGAACTGAACTCTAAATCCATATTTATCCTGATCACAGAACTTTTCGCTAGTTTCATTCAAACCAGAAGTACACCCTTAAACTACTCTTATGGTCCTTGTTTGCATCAACCCTCAGTTAAGCTAGACTGATGGACCCAAAGCAGACTTAGAATTACTACAGCTCCTATGACCTCTGTCTCAAACGTACGCTTAAGACAGTGAGCTCATAACTCTTTATCTTTCCTTGATGATCTCTGCTGAATTAAAAACTAAATATAAGTCATTGGCTTTTAGGTGTCTGAACCCAACCCCAGCCAAAGATGTCAGCTGCAGATTTAATTCTTGTTATTGGCCTATGCCTCGTCCAGTCTACACTCTCACTTTATAATTTCTTTTAAATAATCTTTAGTCACTTAAAACTGATTAACCTCTAGTGTTGAAGTGAAGAATATATGGAAGCTACTGTATTTTCATTCTTTTAGTTTGGACTAAATGGTTTACACATTTTTCACTGCTTGCTTTTGGAACATCAAACTGGTATATTTACATAACTACTAAAACATCACTGCCATTTATAACTTTAGCTCTTGTTTCAGCCCAGGTATAACAGATCTTGAGACCTAAAGTGGTGTTTGTCACCAAAGAGCCTGGAGACAGTCTGGTACTTAACTGCTGGTTTGTTCGCCTCTCTGGAATAACACTTTAATTTCTGTCCTGCTGCAGAACAAAACAAATTCTGAATACTGAAAGATTTCAAAACAGAGAAAAAAACACAGAATCAGAGGTCTTCAAAACACTGAGGCTTTAAGGGCCCTTGGCACGGCTCTGGTCCAGTCTCGTGTTCAGAGCAGAGACGTCTCTGAATTCACACCAAGATCGTAGAATCATAGAATCATCATAGAATCATCATAGAATCATAGAACGGCTTGGGCTGGAAGGGACCATCAAAGGTCATCAAGTCCAACGCCCCTGCAGTGAGCAGGGACTTTGTTCATTTGGGGCTTGAAAACATCCAGGGATGAAGAAAACTGTAGCAATGCCTAGCTATTCTCATAGTGCTGTTTTTTTTGTTCTGCCTTATGTCTAGTCAGAACTTTCTCTGTTTCAATTGTCTCTAGTTTTCCTGCTGTGCACCTCAGTATAAAGCCTACCTCGGTCTTCTGGATAACCCCCTCACAGGCACTGACAGGTAGCTGTTAGCACCCCCACACCCGCCACCGAAAGCGTGGGAGTCACACTCACTTAGCCTCTTGTCACAGTGTAAGTGCTCCAACTCCTGACCACCTTGCTGGACGGTTCATCTCTGCATCGCTCCTGGAGGACCCCAAACTGAGCACAGTATTCCAGATACAGGAAGCACCAAGTAAAGACGAATAATCACTGCCCTCAGTCTACTGGCTGCACTCCTGCTGATATAGCCCAGTATGCTGTTTGCCTTCATCGCTACAAAAGAAGGTGACGAATGGCTTATTTGTAGCCTGCTGTCAAGTCGCCTTCCTCAGAGTGGCTGTCTAGGCAGCCAGTCCCCAGGCTGTACCAGTGCGGGGTGTTAGTCTGTGCAAGTGAAGCACTTGGCAGTTTTCCTTTCTGCGTTTCATGTGGTTCCTGTTGCTCCTTTCTTCTAGCCTGTTTGGGTCCCTCTGGATGGCAGCCTTGCCCTTGACTATAACACATTTCGCCTAATTCTAATTTTCAGAGAGAAATACTTTTGATTTAGAGAAGTAATGTGAACCTCGCCATCCACGTTACCAAATTAGCTTTTTCTCACAGTAACTGGAATTATTTCTGTAGGTAAGAGTTTTGCACAGTTTCCCCAGTCTAGGATGGGGGCTGGCATTAATACTTCTGTTCCATATCATATTTGTGGCCGTTTAAAAAAGTACTGCAAAAGCTGGTCTTAAGAACAGATATAATTGCATCTCAGATTTTCTTGACAGTGGACTGACACCTACACTAAATCATACGATAGGATTATAAATCATGTATTTCTAGAAATCATTTTAAATTATTTTAAAGTTATGAATATGAATTATAACTATGTTACTGATTTATACATTGTTTGATGGTTTCCATAAATCATATAACCCATTTGTGAAAAGTATTGGGTGTGATTAATAATGGTGCTACATCTCTTTCACATATGATGCAACCGTCTTTTGTTTTATGTAATAGATATTATATGATGATATGTTTTATTATTGCTTAATGTTTACTTTCCCCTAAGTCATTACACTATTCTGCTTTAACCCAGAGTTTTATGCTAAAAAGTCTGTTTTATTATTCCATTTGCCGAGCTAGCTGTTCTCACGTATCTGACTGGATTTGTAACTAACATATTTTGCTTACTTCAAGCCGTAGTAATAAGCAGAGGAAAAGAATCACAGAAAGAACTTAAGCAAACATTAATTAAAATGAATTAAGGTATCTTGATATTTTATTAAACTCTTTTCTGGCTGAGATTAGCATCAGGCTGCATCACATTGTACTGTATCGGCTACTTTGTGCACGTGTCAACCTTACATTACACATTTTAGTTTTTATTCTTTTAATAGCTTCATTCCTTCCTCTCTTTCCTTTTTTTTTTTTTTTTTTTTTTTTTTACCTCCAGGCATTTTGAAAACAACCTGACCTTGTTCCTTGCTTGGGTATCAGCCAATTACCGGCCAGTCAGCTGAAGCTGCTCTAGATTCCTTCTTCTGTTAAGCAATTTATTAAATAGTAGGTCAGTGTCTTGGTGATCAAAATGTATTCTGTTATTTCAGTGCTACTTTTTAATGGTTTTAACAGTAAGAAAAGTTCTTAAAGTAATGCATTTCCATTCCTTACCAATATTTCAGTTTAATTTATCCATAGAGTCTTGTGCATGTGTGTAGGTGCATATATGTACTTGAAAAGTTTTCTTGTTTATCTTTAAAAGAAAATAGAGAAATTTGAGCATTACACACATTTGTGTGTAAGAAGCATAAAAATAGTTGTATTAATAAAAAGCTAAAACATATTAAAATATACTTAGCCTGTAAATCTCCACCAAAATATTCCATGCAAATATAAATTAAAGTTCTATGCGAAACACACTGTCCACATCGTCAAGAAGTTTCTGCTTTATATAGAACTATTAACTTTTTGCATCTGTGTAAAGATTTTCCAGGGCTGAAGTCTGCAATAATCGTTCTCCAGTTTCTAGGACTATAAATAAGTAGTATCTTGGCTATTTTAACAGTGAAAAAATATAAAAAAACAGATTTCCAAACCTACCTTACTTTCTTACATCAACATTAAAACAGTGGTTTAGGTTAAGCGAACACCGTTAGTGTGTTATCTTCCAATTTATTTAAACATCCACCCACAACAATGTTTTACAACTGAAAATGCAGAGTTACATAAAAATAAACATTTGCTACAATAAACAATAGTACATGCAGCCCAGGAAACACAACTTTGCTGTTACTAGTAAGAGGCCACCAGCTTTGCATTGACCTGACACTGCAGGGCCTCAGGACCTGTGTGAGCTGGTTTCCATTTGTTTTAGCAGCTGTCTAGTGGCAATGACTATTGCCCAGCCTGGGTTAGTGTAAGCTCTGTGACTACACAGTACAAGAAAGGTCTCAAAAACTCTGGCGATCATTGCGTGACAAACTGTGTCAGCAGATGCAGGGGGCGACCCTGCAATTTTTCGACTTTAGCTAGAAACCACTGAGAAGGAGGTAGGTTGCGAGAAGAAAGTGTTTCAAAATAAACCCAAGAGGACTCCAGACTGGGGAAAGGGAGGAAGACCTCCCACCACGAACGTCATATGCCACCTGTCAGAGACGTCAGTATGGATGCTGTTGACTCCCCAGGAACACCTGCCCACCTGTCTTTTTGAGGAATGAAGATCCACCTTTGGACCCTGAGGAGCCCACGAAGGGTGAACACACCACCAGAGAGGACCTGCAGGTACTAGGATTTTTTCCTGTGTACCCATTTCAGCTGTATGATCAGTGAGGCTAGTTTTATATGAATGGGGTGATTTGCACTATCAGACTGCTAAAACATCAGTTGAACTCACAATAAATTCTTTGCTTCCATATTTTTATGGCGTGTTTCCTTTTGCCCAGAACATGATTTGGTGTGTAACATATGCAGTCACACTCTAATCACTCACAATCTTCATACGGTACGTGTGCACCTTTTCCACCAGGTGGGAGACACCATGTTCTCACAACTACAAGGTTCCAACACACTGAATTCTGGTGGGACCATCTGGTACATGTGATGGGGTTCCTGGTATTTTGGTGAGGTTCCACAGAAGTAAAGGCACCAGTGGTTCTCTTTATCTGTATGTTCTAAGAGCGGAAGATTCTGCATATCATGTATGCAGTGACTGAAAATATTAGCTAGCCAAACAGTATTTTAAAAAAACATTAATGTACATTTACATACATAATTGATTCAAAGAAAAGTATATTTAATCACTCTAAAAATATTGATGATACATTCATGCATCACCATTAAGTGCAAAATTCTAATAGTCATAACTGAAATAGGAACATTTTCCACCTGTGAGGTATTTCTTGTACTGTGGACTCCAGAGCTGGATGTAGTAGTCCAGGTGGAGTCTCATGAGAGCAGAGTAGAGGGGGAGAACCACCTCCCTCGACCTGCTGGCCACGCTTCTTTTTAAACACTAACTCAAGATTTCAGTGGCTTCACTCAACTGCCTTTGATGGCAATTGCCTCTCCTTACAACACATCAGTGCGAGGGTATTCCTGAGAAAATCAGAAGAAGGTTCAGTTCCTCCCTCTGTTTCAGGGTTTGCAGACCCACATTTTCCAGCTTCCAAAGGCAAGGTTAAGTTCCTTGTGTACTGCTGCTTTTCCCAAGCAGCTCATCAAAGGTAAAAGTTAGTAATTTGGGGGGCTAAAGGCAGGAAAAAAGAATATCGGACTGTGTCCCTTGCCTGGGGGGGCATTCAGATGTGAGAACTGGAATCTTAATTTTCTGGTTTACTTTTAAGGACTGTTAACAGATGCTGTCCAATTATTTGATCACGTAAAACTTATAAATAGGCCAAGTATTAGAATGTCTAACACAGTACTCTCTTTTCTTAGCACTGTATGTCACCAGTTTGCAGACTGTCAACCCCAGACCAAATCTAAAAAATTCTAGGTGTGACTCTCATTGAATCCACTTAAAGAGTTTTTTCATTTCTTTTGCCAGGAAACATAGATTACAGGAGATTCCCCAAGATCCTTCTTGAGGCAATTTCATTCCATTGCTGAACAACATTCTGCCTAGCAAATTTTAACGACAGTCGGATCAACAGGTAAGTTACTAAGTGACATAGAAAAATAAATATCTTGAAACCATATCTATTATCATATCAGAAAACGCATAAGCTTTTTCCTGACTCTGTTTTGAAAATCTGGCACTGACATCATTCACAATACCTCAATCTGATCAGTGATCAAAGGACACCTTAGTCTTGACTGAAAAGATGAGCACTAAACAAACATTCAGGAACATCTTAGGGCATGAGATGTCTCTTAAGTTTTCTGCTCTAGAGAAATAAAGGCGGCAAAGGTCCAGTGACATACATTGCAATGTCGAACCAAGATATTCTCCCCAAAGCAACAGAGGTCAAACAGAAGTATTAACTAGATTTATATTACATATGGGGTGGATATAGTGATTTGTAAAAGACTCTCTTACAAACAAAATGTTTTTTTCTCTGGTAATAGACCTGACCTTGCAGTCATAATACTGAGAAAATTTATTGATGAACTGAACTGTTATTTTCCTTATGTAAGTGCTCTGAGGTAATACACCAGACTTTCATGGAGAAGAAAATTATAGTTATATTAGTAATCATCTGTTATCTCAAATAGTTTTTTTCACTCCTGGCAATTTGTATTGTTGAAATAACACACTAGTTTGTTTTCTATTTACATGAGCTGCCCTCATATACACACTGGTATCATAACCTTAAATAATTCTAACACCTAGCTTGCATGCTGATCCCTTCGTTTTCAAAACATGCACCTACTTTTTAATTTTTTGCAATAAGGCAGGTTAAATATTTCTATCTTCTTCTCAACGCCAAGGAAAACTAAGAGAAAAGAGATGACTTAAGCAAGGCCATTATGAATCAAGGAATGATGAATTTAAAAAACCTTGCGTTGTTTAAGCCCTCCATTACAGAACTCTTAGACTACAGCCTAAACGCATGTCTATAGCACGGTAGGGAAAGATGTACATCTGCCCAAACAGGCAGCAACTTAGCCATACTGGTGCTCAAGGACAAGGCAGAAATGCCTTGTCCACAAGCACTAAAGCTGCGTCAGTAGAGTGGGGCAACCAAGGTGAAGTACATTTTGCTTCCAGCACTCCCTTAAGCCAACTCAGTATTTTGCTGTGTCTTGCTCAGCAGAGCTGTGACCTGAAATGTCAGTGTTGAAGGTAATGTGGAATTAAGCTCTTTTAATTTTTTTTTCCTGTTTCTTGTTTTTTTAAGGGAACGTTCCATATCATGTATTTTCAGTAGTTTCTTTTTTCCTTAGATTCTTTAAATTTTTGGGATTGTTAGAGTTAAGCAATTTAAGAATTAAAATCTTTTTTTTTTTTTTCTATTACACTATGTTTAGTACTATGCTTATGTCTTTATCTAAACTGGGGGATGTTGGAGACTCTCATGGTTCTTTCGTGTGGTTACTGCCCTGGTGACACTCAGGGTATGACTCGGATACTTAGGATTTGTCCCTGCCCCAACAAATGTCCTGATTTCCACTGCCAGGCATCACACTCCAGTAATCTTCCAGCCTGGACAAATGGAGAAGCTGGATTACAAAGCAAATTGTGGACTGCAACTGGCACACAGCTCTGGGCCAGTTTCATACCAACTAAAGTAACATCCCTCAGAAATGGTTGCAGATTCAGACTCTTCTAAAGCCTCACTGTTTAAAAATTATTTGTGCTTTTTATACTCTTAATGGTTAAAACATTATGGAGTGTGAAGGTAGGTTTGAAGACCGTACAATAAAACTTTATGTTTTAATTTGTCTTTTTAATAACTAAAAAATTTAGTTTATAAAAACGTAAAAAAGGCTCAAAGAGAATCAATATGGATTAAGCAGTGAAATGCTTAAAAAAAATAAAAGACGACTTTTAGCACACTAGGTATATTGATTATTTCATACGTTGATCTAGTCAATGAAAACCCTAGCCTAATTTAATGAAAGCATTATATAAACATTAAAAGGTATGAAATTAATAGCGTTTCATAGACATTATTTTGGCATACATGTATGGTTTTACAGACATTATTGATATTCCTTTTAAAGTCTGAAAAATCTTCCATGTACTTTAGAGTTATTATTAGTTAGATAATTATTATTGCTGTGGCATCAAATAACTCCAGTTCTGATTAGGACACTCGTACTTACAGTGCCATGAAGATAGGGAAAAAAAATATCATCACTGAAATATTTTCTGAACAAAACCACATATGGGTAAAGTTAGGACATAAGGTGATAATCTGCTGGAAAACTGACCTCAGATGATTGTATACTTAATTGCCTTCTCGCATTTGTTTGCAAGGATTATAGTAAAGACAGTAATGTCAGTAATAACTAATAGAAAGAAGAAGTAATGGAAAGAAGAAACGCTGTTTTCTTTTATATCCTATGGGATGACCAGAAAAAGTATTTTTCTTTTCAAGCTTCTGCTTTTAAGGGTTTGTTTGTTTATTTTTTGAGGATAAAAAAATCCCATTCAATTAAAATCGATGGCTATAGCTGAAATATTTTTGCGCTGTGTAAAATTTGCAAACAATTGTTTTTACCTTTATAAATGCTACTACTTTCAGCCCATGTGCAAAATAGAATCAAAGCACCCCTTCTGCTGGGTTACAGCCAAAGTTCTCAACCTCTTTTCTTCATGGTGAATGCAAATCACTGTGGATTCCGGGATATTTGAAGATTGGAATTTTTTAAGAGAGGTACTTTTCCATCTTTTGCAGCTTTTTTTACATACTGCTACAGCAGTCTTAACCTCACTGGGGTTTTTTTGTTTGTTTGTTTGTTTGCTTGCTTTTCCAGACATATTTCCTCTTTGTTAAGCTTGGAAACAATTAAAACATTCAGGTTATATGAAAACTGTAAGGGGAGAAGAGCTTTCAGCAGGGAAAAATGACTTTTATTCCTACCAAGCTGAGAAGCAATCCTATGAAAGACAAGGTGGGTCCATCATATCTAGGCCACAGCTGCTTATGACTAAACACAATTATAATACAATTGCTGTGAAAGCCTCAAGGTGAAGTCGATGCTTTGAACTTCTAACCTGATTTTCAACATAATGAATTTCATCAGTCTTTAAGGCAGAGAGGAAGTTACCAGGACATTGATATGTATTCACCGAAGTCCTTCATTACATTAGAATTTCAGATCAGTGAAGATTAATGCTTAAAGGGCAAATATGTGTGTATTATATATGTATAAATGTGTTTTATTCTCCTTTCACTGAAGTGAATGGCAAAGTTTCCATTAACCTCACTCACGGAGCGTTCATATTTGTAAGCTTGCTAGGAGCAGAACATGCCTCAAAACAAGGTCTCTTTCAGGCGTCTCATATAACAAAACCAACGTAACAACAAAATAAATGACATTTTCAGGACACATGGGTGATTTCTATTGCCTGGCTACAACGTTTTTTAAAATAACTCATTTTCAGAGATTCCTTCCTCCATCCTTTGAAACTGAGTCTTTGAGGCGCCTTCCAGTGGGCACCCCACATTTGGGTTCGCTAAAGGCAGCAGGCCCACCTGATAGCAGTCAGAACATTCAGTTGTCAGTGTAACCACAGGACACCTCAGCAAGGACAAGAGGTTATCTGGAACTGAAGCACATGTATTTTCATTGGCGTGACTGACTTCAAATGACACTAGCCTTGATACTGAAAGCATTTTTGCACATATTTACCTTCGAGCTTACAAGGTATAGCGGAGAACTATACGGCCCAGCTCATGTGCATAAAAGTTACATGCATAATAAGCTTAAACTGGGGAAATTTATCATCAGAAATTTCTTTAAATGAGAAGTTAAAATCAAGCCAGAAAGTTTCGAAATTAAGTATATGAACTAGAGGCTGTGGCATGCAGCTGGCTATATAACGTTTTGCACAAGCTGAATGCAAATGAAGACAAAAGGAACCAAGGTAATAAAACAACTCAGGGAAAATAATCCAGACAGAAGAATATTTAATGAGAATCCAAGCTTCTTAGCCAGGCTAGGATATATGCATGTCTTCATTCTCATAAAAAAAGGAATTTTGAAATTGTCTATGGCATTAAACATGATTTCCTATAATATAGGAAATTTGATAAACCTGAAGAGATTGACTCCCATCCTGATTCTCCTGAAGAAACACTGTTGTCAGGATCACTGTTTGTGAACTCTGTATGACCATAAAAGCTGGTGGGAGGACAGGGGAGAGGGATCAATCTGAATTTTTCTTCTGTTCCATGCATCGTTAAAGACTGGATCGTATTTCACAACATAGAATTTTTGAAGATTGAATTTTCATTTAGTTAGCAGTCTCCAAAAATGCAGTTGTATACATAATTATATTTGCCAGAAAATCAAACATTGTGCTTTAATTGTTGCCTCTCAGAGAGTAATACATCACAAAGATGAATGAGGAAATAACTGGTTTAAATCAATGGCATTGCAGTCATGCTTACTTAAACTGTTTTTTTGTTCTCCAAGAACCAATCTTTTGGGTAATGCATTCTGAAAAGAATAGAATAAGTATTCTAGATCACTGCTGTTTTAAGGAGCAAAACAAGAAGATTTTTTCATGGATTTATATTGTTACTGCAATAACGGTGATTTGGAAATCACCTTTATTCTTGGAGATGTAAATGAAACCACATTTTTGCTCATGTACCTAGGTGATAAAATCCATTTGAGCAGGAAAATAATTAATGTTTAACAAAATAAGAAATCATAAATTCAAAGGAAAAATCTGACAACACCTAGTTCTGAGGCGAGAAGCTTGCTCAAACCACTTGACCTCGAAAAGAACTGATGAGAAATCGCAGAGACATGGGTGAGATTTTTTGATGGAAACCGCTGATCCAGAGGCACACAAACTTTTCAAGAATTCATTGACAGTTTGTCTTAAAAGAGAACAAAAACAATTTTAAATGATTGGTATATAGTTCTGCTCAGATGTATTAATTTTTACAGAGTTATAAGCTCTTTCAGTAAGATAGACAGTTGGTTCTTTAGTCCCAGGATGAGCAGAAAAGATGTCTCCCTGCGATTACTCCTCTATGCCAGTGACCGGGGTAGGCAGCTTTAGGCTCAATCCCTTGGTATTGTCGGACAGCTGAGCTATTGTGAAAGTGAAAACAAGCTTCTGGCGGTGAGACCTTCAAATCTTATTGCAGCCGTTTAAGACGTTATGAACCCGGAGTTTCTGTCCTGCCTTTCTGACAGAGGTCAGCGCCCGTGCAGTGCAGTCGGAAGAGAGGAGCAAGTGTCGTCTGGTCCCCATGACCGGTGTGTTAATCACGTACATTCCCCATCAGTAGCTGAATCTAGGAAGTCAGGATCTGCGCTGCTGGGCCCATGTTCATTTTTATTGAAAATTCTGGGTTTAGGGAAAGTGTAACAAAGCACCACCTGAAATGTTTGTAACAGAAATTGTAGGGTTTATCTGTGAAAATCTCCATCATGGCAAAACTAAGAAACGGAACGACATTGTGAAGTTTCACTAAATATAAATCTTTGAGAGGTATAGCATGCTTTTTATTCAGACAGGCACAATGAGTTCACTTACATTATGGACATGTAACCTGAAAGGTTTGCCTCTTCCAGAAATGATTATTTTACTCCATGTGTCAGTATTCTATTCAGGTTAAAAACCACTGCCTCGTCAGTCTACTATTAAGAGTTTCAAAATCTTTCTACATAGTTTCTTCCAATGTACACAAATAAAGGGATTCCCTTTTTGTTAATTGTAAAATACATCTGCAGAAACTTCCAAGAATGTGTATTTTCTTTTGTGACAAAACAATTATTTTACTTTGACTGGTAGAGGGATGAAAATCAAGTTTCTAATAACAAAGTGTGCTTTCTGAGGGATGGATTTCAGGGAGTCTTCACTACTTCTCTATTATTAAATGAAAGCATGTTCTAGTGTGTGTAAACCAATTTAGGTACTTAGCAATGAAAGTGATAGATACAGAAAAAAGGTACAAATTGAAAACAAACAAACAAAAAAAACCCCAAAAACCCTGCAACTTTAAATCATACTGAATTAATTCAGATTGTACAGTGCTTTCAACTTGAAAGGCTATTGAACAACAACCCACAGCCAGCTGAAATTTTTCTAGGAGAAGTGAAGTTTCATTGGAAAATGCAAAATTCTGAAGCCCTAAATATTTTGCTTAAAATAAAATAGATTCATCAGCTTTCGCTGAACAGCAGGCAGCAGATAAAGACCTGGAGTCCTGGTGGGCTTTCACCTGCCACTCTGATTATCCGGTCGGTTGGCAAGGCGGCTGCTGGAGGGCCCCAGGCTGATCCGTCAGGAATCCCCACCGATGGATGCGCTTGGGCTGTTCCACATACTTGGCTCATTCATTTGCAGCAAGTGACAGCTTAGGGCCATCTCTTATGCCTTCTATTCTAGGTTCTCTTTTATTGTTCTGGTGGAGTTATATTAGTTTGGTTTCTGGTAAGTACATATCAGGGGAATTTAAAACTCCTCCAGAGTACAGCTGGGAGCTTTTTATTTCTTTTTTTTTTTTTTTTTTTAAATTGCATATAGGTGTATGTAGAAAAGGTACATTTACAAACATTCTGATAGAAGATAGTGAGCCTCCCCTCTCCTCTCCTCTCCTCTCCTCTCCTCTCCTCTCCTCTCCTCTCCTCTCCTCTCCTCTCCTCTCCTCTCTTCTCCTCTCCTCTCCTCTCCTCTCCTC
>JAVKLA010000058.1:16106238-16120917 GCA_034782735.1 Sagittarius serpentarius
TCTCCTCTCCTCTCCTCTCCTCTCCTCTCCTCTCTTTTTTTTTAATAGGGTAAAAGCTGAATTTACACAGCTATGGCGCATATTAAAATATTTACTTCTCAACACTAGGGAGAGGAAATACCGTATTGCTTTTCAGCGCAAACATACTCAGTTTAGAATTTCAATCTGCTGCTTTGTAATACCCAGATACAGTGTTGCATCTTTAGGGCAGATATTTTGGTGCAAAGCCTTATATTTATCCCTTTCCAAAGACACAATCATAAGCCAATTTTTCTTCTGTCTACTTTCATTAAATTACCTTATTTGAAAACAGCACCAACAAAGCACCTAAACAGCCTGCCTTCTCTTAGAGAATTAGCATTTTTCCTTTGATGTGGCTCAAAGTGGGAAACCACTTTAATGTGGGACTCAGCCAATTTCTGCTATTGCATTGACATCAGCTGCACAGAACTGCTTTGTACTGGCCTCTCCGGCCAAATGTTAGCTTGGCACGTTGCACAAAAGAGAAGGAGGTGCAGGTACAGCTTCAGCAAGATTCTGTCCTGAGGTCTGATACCCTGAAATAATTTTTTAGGTCATAATTAATGGAGGGTTTTCTGGTGTGATCAAAAACAGGACAAGAAGAAAACCTTGACCTATATCTTTGATATTTATTAACAGAAGAATGATTAAAGGAAGGGATGGAATCCTAAGGGCTTGACAGACCCATCGCTCCTGCCAAAGGGTCTTTACACCACCTGGTCTATCCTATGGACAGCCAGGATGCTATGGCAGGGAGTAAAGCTCAGCTTCAGAAGCAGGAAGCTTTCTCCATGTATTCCTGCATACAACAACTCTATCGCAAGCGGAAGTCAAAATCTGATACAAAAGCTGTTTTTTTAAATCCAAATAATATTTAACAAAACATGTCTAGTGCTCTAGAACATAGTCACAGATCACAACACAGGTACTTTTAGTTACAATGTACTTTGGGTATTTTGTAACTTTTCCTATTTAAACGCAGTTCTGATCTACAAAATGGAGGCAGGCTTAGCTGCAGAAAATTGAAGACCTATGTATACCACTTATAGCACTTTCTATTGTGATCATTCTCCTCCAGAAGCCAAGTAAACTCTTCCTGAGCAGAAACACTCATTGGCTGTGTAAGTATATTAGGAATAATAAGTGAGCTGCATCACTGCATTAGGAAGCCGTTAGAAACAAAAGGGTTTACCTTGGGTGGCAACACTCTCAATTCCTTTCTCATTCTCTGGCTTACAGGGGAGCAACGGGCTTTTATGTAAGCCAGTTTTGAACGACTGCATGTTTCTCACCCAACGGGTAAGGAAGGTGGTAAGGTTCCAGGACTTCTTCTCACGTGTCCTTCTCCCAAAGCCTGGAAGGTGATGCATGGAGCATGCTCTCCTGCTCTCTGATCAGGGACCACGTTTGACTGAGCAAAGAGGACAGTGGTGAAGGTCCCTTTCTGACTCCTATCATGGCTTTGCAACACAAGCACAAAGTCCAGCAGTTCATACCAAAATCCGTCTCTGATTAGGCAGCTTGATTATATTTGCTGGCATTTCTGTGCACATATTCTCTGCTAATATTTGGCTGTTACTTCAAAAGGAAAAAAAGAAGAGAAACAACACTGTTAGCTCTAGGGTGCTTGTTGCTATAAAACAAATAACCTTTCTTCAAAGGCTATAACAGTTCCCACAATAAACAGTAACTAAATATTTCACTATCCTTGAAGTCCTATTGTTCCATTTATAAAAAGCCTTGGGTGTTATGTCTCTCAAGAAGAGATGTAGGAGTCACATTTGTGTAACTCCTAGCAATCAAACAAACCAGTATAAGAAAGAGAAAATACATTTCAGCCAGCCGTTCTCTAATGTACAATCAGGAGTAGTACTTTGCATTTAACTTAGTATTATCCTTGGCATACAATTCAAAGGTTCAAATTTTATACTTAGTCATCAAATAATTAGGAGAATATGATTCCAATTAAAATCTTTTCTTTATTGTGCAAACAACCCTATTAGTAAACAGAAAGTAGGTGTATATGGAAGTCTTTACAAATGTATAAACCAGTATTTGTAATTAAGTACAAGATGGCTGTCAGAGATGCTTGGTTAAGAACACTTGAATGTGAACAAGGATGAGCAAACATGCAGAAAACCACGCTTTTATCTAGCTTAAAATCAGGCCACAATGGTCTGGATGCTAAAGATAATTTTTTTTAATTATTATTTATTTAAATATGTACCTTGTTTAAAAACATATCTGGTCTAAACCAAATGAAACAAATTGCGCAAACAAAATTTAGAACAAGTCTTAGAACAGAGTAAGCATAGACATGGCTCAAAGCCTTCTCTAGGATTTTTTTTCCTAATTAAAGGGGTTTACTATTGTTAGCTTTCCAGAAATTCTCATATTCCTATCAATCACCAGACTGGAGTTTGTTCTGAAAGCAACTGAAAAGACTTCTTGTTTCAGTAACTAATTATGCTGTGAATAATTCCCTAGGGGAAGTCTAAGGCCCAATAATAGGAGTAACTTCTATGAAAACATGCCCAGTGACTTCCCCTGCTGAGAGCTACACTGAAAGGCCTTGCCAAGCCAGGAGATAGATTGGATTCCCAGGGCTGTTGCAAAAACAATCAGTTCCTAGGCTTCAGTGTACCAGAACAGCTGAAATACTAAATAGGCATGTGCAAATCCTAATTAATTAAACCTAATGCTCCTGTCAAATGATAGGATTCTCTATAACATGAAGAATTTTTAATAAATAAAAAACCCAAAAGTTCATGCTGAAAGAGAATGCATCACTAGGGCATTTCTGACATTTTTCCCTACATTCTGTTTACTGAATAGTAATAGAATCCATTTGTGAGCATATCTACTGCACAGCATTTGCTACCTGGAAATACTGGAATTATAAAATGAACTATCAGTGTTTGCTGGCAGATACTCAGTTTGCCTCTTTCATCTGTATTTTCACTTTCATTTCATGTTACCCCACTTTTGCTACAAGTTCTTTACCTTGTTACTTTCAGCATGCTGACAACCCTACTTTTCAATTATGCATGCATATCCTTTTGTAAAGGATGTCTGCCACGCAGCACGTCCATACATCTCTCCATACTAAACAGTTCTGGCCTTCTTTTCATATATGAATTAACATCTTTCTTGGAATGACCATAACTTGAAGCAGGTCTGCTGACTGTAAATGACTAAAACCAAGGACAAGCCATTGCTGGAGCAGCCTGGTCTCCCAGCTGGTGTGAACTGGTATAGTTCCATTCAACAGAAAGGATGCAGATTAGCCCAGTTTCATTGATTTTGCTGAAATTATCCCATTCAACATCAGCTGAGACTTCAAGCCAAACGAGAGTGTGACATTACTTAGAGTCTTTCTGGTTCTTTCTTATTGAAGTTACTGCGTTTGCCACTTTCCATCAATACATTCGTTAAAGCTCTCCTATTTCTGTAAGTTTTGTTATATATATTCATACATTTTCTTCATGTTTAGGACCACTGTCATTTCCAAATGGCTTATTTTTGTCATCATATATGCAGCTATGCTAACTATCACACTTGTCACGATATCTTTACCGGAAACTTTCAAAAACTTAAAAGTCTTTTTTTAAAGACAGAGTAAGGAAACAACAACAAAAGAAAGAAAACAAACCCCAGACAACAATAAAAAAACCCTAGAAGTAAACTAAGGCAAAGTGCACAGGCTCCTTGCAAGGACAACATGGACGTGCAAATTCAGATTATTGGAGTGACCTCAGCTTCAACCCGTTTCTGATTCTCACCAGGTCAGACATACGATAGACACATACACACATACTAGGTATCTTTCTAGCTCTGGCCTAGCTCTAAGATGGTTCTGTGAAAAGCACATAAACTAGATACAGATAAGCCATGAGGAGACATAACCAGAAGAGAAACTGACTTTTCCCAAGAGTAAGGAACGTGGAATTTATCCAGGTCCACTGATTGCTTAACTACAGCTGCGCTCTGTCTCGTGCTAGAGGGCAAAATTACACACATCATGACAGAAGACATTATGACAAATTAGGAAATGCCTTTCCACTCACTTTTTCACCTCTGAACCTTCTTGTGATGTAATGGTAGACAGAAATATATGAGAAATTTTTATTTCCCTAACACCATACAAAGTCTTTTGGTCAGTGTAGCTGATGCAGATTCTTGATGCATTTCTGATGATGAAACACAGATAACCTAAGAAACATATAACTTTCCAACTTCAGTTTTTGTATTGTAGTATTCTTAGATTCATTTGTTGTTTACATAACTGACCTGAGTTTGATAAAGCCTTTTGATTTTCCATTTGTATCAACTGTAATTTGTTTTGTGAAGGTCATCATAAATCTTAAAAGAAACATAGATGAATCCTCAGTTGTGACAAATTCCCATAGACTTCTTCAGCTTATGGTAATTTTGTAGTCTATTTAATTATCCACTTAAATTATTTGCTGCTTCCTGGAACTTTGACCTTTACTTACAGAAAGCATTTATTACAGGTTAAGTAAGAAAACAATGAAACAAGAAGACATCAGAATTAGGGTAAGACACTCAGAGGACATATAATTAAGAGTGAGTGCAAATGGGGAACATTGGTAATAATTTGTGAGCTACAGTTGGCCTTGGATGATGTACACTGTCATTGCTTTGAAACCTATATAACACACGTAAAAATGCTCGGATAATAGCAAGGCAGTCAGTATTAAGCAGGAAATGTAACAACAATGAATACAGATAACATAATTGTATGTAACACACTCCTGTTAGATAAGCTGGGATGTGAAGGAAGAATACCGAAGTTAGCATCTTTCTAGCTAATGTTTGCAGGCTCTATTCAGTCCATATTTTACTAAGCCTAAAAATAGTTTAAGGATTGAAGTGGATAAAAAAGGTCAAAAGCAGTTAGGCCTTGCAATATGCAGCCAAAAAAAGATCATGCACCTTGAGGGTGCTATGTTTTTAGGCTTTCAGTTTGCTTTAATATGAAAAAGCTTGAACATACAGAGCAGAAAAGAAAAAGCTTCTCTAATCAGTGCATTGCGGCTCCCCAAGAGAAGACGGCATGTGCCTTGCTTTAGTATGCTTCCCGAGTGGGGCTGTTGAGTGAGTAAGTTCCTGTTGCCTGAGATACAGCATAGGGGCAGAAATTAATGAGACCAGTCACAGAATAGCTAAAGGCTAAAGGTCTGTTACTTGAGGAACATATACCTAAAAGGTCAGCAACGGTAATGAGGTCCATAGGTGAACCTCGGTGAAATTCAGAGTGGCTGGAACTGGATGCGTACCCTTGCTGCATGCTGAGCCTACATCTAAAGAAGACCTTGGCACATAATAGCGACCAGAGGGTAACCCTGTTCCCTCTGTCCCTAGTTTGCATGAAAGAAAACACAGGCTTGTGAATTGTTAGGAGCTGAATTAAATCAAAATGTAGCCAAGAGATTCAAAGGTAAAGTGCATCCGAATCGTAAGGGTAACAGCTAAGGAAAAGATGGAAGACTTCTGCAAATATACCGTATGCAATGTGTTTACAACACACTTACAGAGCCTCTGTCCTTTGGTAGCATTGTTCACCAGGTATAACCCAACAGGAAGAAATACTGACAATTGATTCCCTGAAATCGTAGATATAGTGAACTGGGCCAAGGGCTGCAATCAGGGAAGATGTGTTATGCTCTTCATTCGGCATCAGTTTGTGACACTAAAATAAACTGGTTAACCCCATCTGTTTCAGCCATACTTTTGTTACCTGGAAATTAGAAAAAATACTTCCTATTTGGCTATTAGAAGCATACTTACCTGCATGATGTAAGTGCTGAACGTCAACACTGTGATCTAAACCAAGCACATGTGCAAAGTTTGCTGCTTGCAAGGTATAAATGAAATGCAATTCAACTACGGCATATTGTTCACAGATGTAAATTTAAAAAGCCTAGAAGAGGAAGAAAGTGATGAAAGTCTACAGAAAGATAAGAATAAGCCCAGTACCTTCCTGGAGGTAACTTTAGGGTGATAGGTAACAGAATCCCCCCGCTCTCCTCTCAGCAAAATATGACACATTTGACATCTGTGACAGTTGCCTCAAGAGCTTTGAAAGAGGTTGTGCTACTGTCAATATTAGCCAGGTACGATGTTGTAAACCTGACACAGTCTCTGACTGAGTTGCTAACAATATTAAACACAAGGTAACGTATTACTCACTTTCCATAATAGCCAGTGCAGATCTCTGCTTGAGTATTCCTTTAGGACACAGAATAAAAAATAATGTAAATTTCAGCTGCTGCTTGTGCAGTTCTTGTCAGGAATGTATATGAATAAGACTGTATGATACAGAAGACTAAGCAAGGCTTTGCAATAATGAGTATGTATTTTGTCTGTTAACATTTACATGTTCTTCATTTTTATTTAAGTTCTTGGTGAATCTTTAGTCAGTTTTTAAAATACGCAGCTGTCTGTAGTGTAGTTTCTGTTTGAACAATTAGCTTGTATTTTTATTTTTCCAAAAGAACATGTAAAATATGCACCTTCTGTCTGCTCTGATGGGATGCACTTCAGTCTGTCCTAAGAACAGCCGACAGCAATAGATATCACTGAAACAGGAACCGCAGGTCAGCCCTTCTTTCTTTTGATAAATGGCTTCCGAGAGCACAAATTTGTCTTTCCTTACCTAATAATTACTATATGTGTGCTTACTTGCAGTTCCAACTTCTCTTTCTATTTCTAAATGGCACTGTCTTTGTACTTGTAATTCATTCTGTGAGGGAGGTGAGAAAGTACCGGTATAGGGGGTCTTCTACAGATGGGGGAGGAAAAGGCATCTTCCTGGGTGTTCTTGGCTGTCCTTGCAGGTGTGAGTTGGTTCACTCTAACATTACATTCTTTATTTTCCTTTGACAACAACACAACATTTCACTGTTTATAATTCACAAAGATTACTTGATATGAACTCCACGGGGAAAGGTGTGAAAGGAAAGGAATTCAGAAGGAAACAATCACAGTTATAAAGATAAGTATCCTTCAGCACAGGTGTGGCTTTTTGCAATGTTGACGTATCAAAATATCATCTAGAAATATGTATTTTAACAGCGTGAAGAAACCACAACTACAGCACCAGTAATTATTATTCTTTTTGTTCTTCACAATTACACGTGTGGCAATTATAATTAAAACATGCTATCATGTATAAATAGCGAGTACATTTATTGTTCTCTTGATAATAAAAGTAAGTCATCCTCTTCATGCTTTGAAATCTTCCTATTATTTCCTTTATTTTAAAAAAGTGTCTGGAAATCAGCCAGCAAAGGCCAAAAAATTGTTAGGCTATGATTCTACATCTCCCTTTTTATTCAAAAGAATGGACAGAATAGAGAGAGGAGGCAAAAAATAAGTTTGCTTTCTGCACACAGGAATCTTTACAGAGGTCTGTGCTTTTACCACAGGAGCAAGCCTCTAACATTCAAAATACATTTGTCCACCTTTCAAAACCATCTTTCATTCAGATGATTTTCTGTCAGAGATGAAGGGAAAGAGTTTGGATTAACCGAAGCCAAGATGTATTCTTCTTACTTTCTTTCCCGCCCTCTCAGAAGCAGCTTCCCTTGGGTGCTACCTCACAGCACAAAGGGCTTTGGCAGACTAGTGCCTGCAGAACAAAGTTTCTCTGAAGATCAGCTGGGGCCTGCAGTTTGAGTTTACGCACCTGCGGCGTACGTGTAAAATGAGCTCTCCGGCACGACTTGCTCACAACTCGCATCAGAGAGAGACAGTGATTTAAAATGAATGGGATAGCCAAATTCCACTCTGTAGAGAAGAGATATGGCCATATATAGCTAATAGTTTCTTTGAGTATCTTCTGTCCTCTGTTAATAAAGAAATGCATCCACTCCAAGAATACCACCGGGAATGCAGTGGTAAGAAGTCACTGAAATACACATACCAAAGAGAGGAAAATTACAGGGGAATTAACCTAGTCTGTTGAACTAGCCACATAAAAGGTTAGTAGCTATTACTACCCTCACAAAACCAGAAACTGGTGTAACGATGAAGGGGTTACTACATTTGATTTCCATGTGAATCTAGATTTCTGAACAGTAAAGAGTACACGTCGCATCTCATATGAAATCCTTTTAATAATCAGGTTTTCAGAAGTTTTTCTGACTGGTTTTACACTGCAGAGTTCACCATCAAGAAAGATATTTTCTGTGATACAGTAATATTCAATAAAGTGTTGTACTTTCTGAGAAAACAGAGGGAATCTTTTGCTTTCAACTATGCTGAGGTTTATGCCTCTTTAAATCATCACTTTCTTATAGGCTTTACAGTTAGGGTTGGGTTTTTTTCAGGAAAAAAATTACTGTGAGTATGTGATCAAATAATTTCAAAAAAAAGAGAGATGTGACCTTGTAAGAAAACATATGAAAACTGTGACTGGACTTCAATGACTTCAGTAACTCACATACAACATAGAATATGTTGTTTTCCCGCATTTTAATTTGAAAACCAGAATTTTATTTAAGTGCCCAAATTTTTTTTTATCTCCACAGTGGTAAGAAGTTACATTCTTTATTGAAACATAGATGCTTGTTTAACACCATTTAACTCCCTGTAAAAATTGGTTGAAATAACATTGTACGAAGACGTGCAATGCTCATAGAGAATAACTGTAGCCAAGTCCTTACTGCAAAGTTCAGGCACGAACTTTGTAAGTCAGAGTTCTTCCTCTACAGAGCAGAATCACTTTGCAAATATTTTAATTCATCATTGTGTTTGCGTCTTGAAATTGCAACCTTCTTAGCTCAGTTTATTTCTGTGAGTGGTTATTTTCTTGGTTTTCAGCTGGATTCCTAGAGTTTCTATAATGAGCTTTTCCCATTTCTGTTAGAATGGTGAATGAATAAGGATGCTCACAGGCTCATAAGACTGGATCCAGGTACGCTGGTGTCCAAAGTCATGCTGCAGTTTTCATTTACCTGCTAACATGAGGTAATAGCAATTTTTTTACTTTGAATCTTTACTGTATGCTTCTTTTCCTTATGTGATTTTTCTTCAGGGAGGAAAACAGTACTGCAGTTGTTAAGTTTTCTTTACAATATTACATGTGTAATACATAAAAATTGAAATGTTTCGTGTGAGAAACCACTGACTGCTATCAGAAGAGCTGTATAATTATTGAGGCTCAAAATAAAATTGTCTTGAAAAAACTCTGATGGTTTAAAAAAAAATCTTTTCAAAGGAACAGGGGTCTAAGTGTCATAAGATTCAACACCAAAATCATTTGTAAACAGCAAAATAAGAATTTTAAACTACATTAAGATAAACAAGCACACACAAATAAGGGGGGATAAACAAGCAACAAAATGTCAGCTTGATAAAAGGCTGGTTTATAGTCCATGAGTGATGTAGAACGATTAGGTTTTTATCTAATTGTAAAGTAGAACAGCTGATTAGTTATTTTAAGTGCAGTGGGCTAGCTGAGAAATAATGATTATAATAGAACAAAAAAGGGGCAAATTAGATTGTGTGATCTCAGCAAAGCACGTTCTGGCAGAGTGGCTGACATTGGTTAACAATGCAGACAATAGAGAGCAATGCAGTAAAAAAGGAGCAGCATTCAGATAGCCCGCCTGCCTCCTGAATATGAGTGTATCAACTGGCAATTAATGCATATGGGTCTGAAAGAAAGCGAAAGAGGCTGGAAAAAAAATACCCTGAAATGGCAGCAAATTAAAGGAGTATTAAGAAAATTCATAGGTCCTTCTTTAAGGGAATAGTCTTCCCGTGTGTTGAACTAAAGTTTCTGAGACTGCCTACGCTGTCCTGGTCCTGTCCAGAGTACATGCATTAAATACTTCTTGAGTACTGCAGTGCATCTAACAGCATGCTATCCCTCACATGCCCTGTGAGGAAAAGAAAAAGAACCTCCTTTGCCTTCTCTGGCCTGCACAAGTCAGGGTGCCCCATGAAGCAGACCTGTCCCGCAGTGCAGGTGCAACATCAGTGTTAAAATCAGTTTCTTCCCCTTTCCTAGGCGGTTTCTGCCTTGGAATCTCTTTCAACAGGCTGTTTCATATCTCCCAGTAACATTTGTTCTCTGGTATGCACGGTCTTGCAGCTCTAGTTTCCCAAGGAGAATTATTGTTCTAATATTTTATATAATATCTTAATGCAAAAGAGGATTAGCATGAAACCATTGATGAAAGGAAAGCCAACTCCTTCCAAGGCTGCCTAAATCTTTAATGGGACAGTGACACAGTTTCTGTCCTTTCTGATACGACCTGAAGTCTGCTTTGGATGGGGAGGAAGTTCGGGCTTAAAACACTGAAATATCCCAGAGCGAGTCCTAGTTTCCAGAAGTACAAAAAGCTGTCTCTATAAGCCACCGAGTCTGTTTTCTTCATAGGTTTGACAGATTTGTCAAACTGTTTATAAGTAGTGCCTGAATGGATAATTTGTCTCTCCACTTTTTTAGGCAGGAAGTTTGGGAGTCTCTTGGGGTCTCAGCCAAAGGGTTTAAAAGGTCTCCATTACTTTCAGGGTGAGGATAGAGAAGTTTATCAAAAATGGTTTGGGGAGCAGACACGCTTCTTTCTGAAATTCTGTTGGGTGATGAAAAAGCTATGCATTTCATAGTTCCCAAATTGCACTCGTGCTTGTTATAAAGCATTTCTTGGATGGCCTCTGCTAAGGAGATGTATAAGTATAGCCTCATTCATTTCAGTGCATATAGGCTAAATACTGAGCGTTTGCAACTGAGTGTTTGCAGATAAATGTTTCTTAATTAATACACTTACTTTTGTTTTCAGCAGATCTAAAACATCCTATTTTGTCATTTCCTCCTTCTTTTTCTTTCATTAGTACTCAGAAGTTAACATCTTAGGGCTAAATTCTGTGGGGTACTTGTATGGCCCACCCTTGCTGAATGACTGGCCTGGATAACCTGGTAAAATGAGAATTTGAGTAGAAATAGTATGCATGTCTTGATCGAATACTCAAAACCGTCTGAATCCATTTGCCTAAAACTGATCATTTTAAAGAGGAAGATGACCATCAGCAGGATTAGAAAGCAATCAGGGAATTACGAAGCTTTTGATACAAAGAACAAATCAGCCTGATAAGGAGTATAAAAACAGCATGAAAATTCACAACCGGAGGGAGAGACCTTGCAGTGGAAATGACAGGAGTGAAACCTGATTTGGCCCTGCCAGAAATCGCCCTCCAGCATCGCAGCCCCTGCCCGGGCTGGAGGGAGCAACCTCCCTGCCCGAGGCCTTGCAGGTCCGGCCCCCGGGAGCGGCTGCTCCCCGCAGGGTAGGGGCAACAAGTGGGGACGCGGAGCTGTGGGTCCCCCGTCTCAGGAGGGGTGTGCAAGCAGGGCGGCCCCGCTGCCGGGAGGTCGGGGTTTCAGCGGCGATCCACGTGTTCCGCTAGAGAGGAGGTAGGCTTGTAACTCTGTGTGTGTGTGCGCGCACGCGTGTGTGTTTTGGTGTGATTAGAACCTTTGGGGATAAATTTGGGATAAGATAAATGTGTTTATAAAATTGTATGTGTTTAACATCCTGCCTCTAGTATTGCAGCTACTCTTTTACTACCAGTACTGACCCTGTGTGTATAGTTCACTGATTGCTGGATAACTACATGTTGTTTATACATCAGGAAACTGTTTCAACCCCGATCTGGTTTAAATTGTGTGAACTGAGAAGGTTTTTCCTTGGCCAAATTCCAGCCTGAGGTGGACTGGGAAAATTCATTTAGCGATATCAGAAATGTTGAGAGAAAATAAGAACTGTGAACTAAACAATTATAATCTATATTAAAAATGGTGATGTTTGCTTTATGAACTGTTTTGTTAAAAATATCAAAGAAAATCATGAGAGCAAAGCGGTTAAGAAAACAAAGAAGGATATCATCAGCATAAATTATCACTGGTCATTGTAGTCTTTCCTGTTGACTGTAGTCTTTCCTATTGTAGCGCAACCGATGAAAACTACTAGCATAAAGTCATGATTCAGCACATTGTTCACAAATGTAAGAGTTTCTCTGCATGTTGATAGCCCAAAATACCTGGGCCTGTCTCTAGCTCTGTTAGCGATGATGACTCTAGGGAATCTCATTTACATCAAGGTCTATTTTTTCCTCATATGTATCTAGGGAGAAATTCTTAAAACAACTTCAGTATTTTTTAATGAGTTGCTGAAAAGAGAATCTGCATTTTTACTTCACTTTTCAGCATATCTTTAGAGCCTACTCGTTCCTTTTGCTTTATAACAGCAAGGGGTACACTCACCAAGTGCTAAAAATCTTTAAATGTAAGAATAATTGCCAGATGTTCCTGATAGCTCATTATCACCACCTTCAGCATTTCTTTCTTTCCCTCACTTTAATTACACTGTGATAAATTTCCAGGAGACTTTAACTAAATAGAACCTAGGTTACACTTCTATAAGCCAAGATGACAATATTCTTAATCGCTTAAATTGATCATCAAAGCATATACTTGTCCTGCAAAGTGATCTGCACTTCACCACTTATACTCATTAATATGCCATAAAAGTTTGACGCTTTATAGGAAGGTAGTCCCAAAACAAAAAAGAAACAAGATAAAATACGTTTCTCAAAGTACCACGTTTGATTGAGTTTTGCTGGAAGCCTTAACATTTTTAAGTTATTTGACACATGAGAAAGTTTAGCTGTTCAAAACTGTTTCCTGAATCTTTCTTTCAGATTTTCTGTCTTGTTTTAAGGTGCTAGCTACTACAGCTAATAGAGATAATTGTGACTGAATGACAATATAGAAACATTTGTAGGTATGCAGGGATTGACAAGAAGCCTCAGCTCTGGATGCTGACAAAAGATAAATAATTGTGAAGTGAAACGACAGCTTAAGAAGCCAAAGAGAATGCCCGGTCGTCTTGTCTTCCGACCTCTTTTGCCTATATATGTTACTGAAAAGACCAGTAGGATATATTTACAGTATTAGGTCTGTGCTTAAGCTGCACCTTGAGCCTCCTCCCAGTGCACAAGTACAGCCATATATCGTGTTCCTCACGGGCTCAAAACTCAAAAGCTTAATGGTTTTTATTAAAGGTATTGTTGAAATTTAAAAGCAGTGTCATCACTTTGTTATTAAGGTAACCTTAGTAACTGAACACAGTCCAAAAATGAAAGCCACAGCATTCAAAGCTTTAGCTCATGGCAATGGCTCCCTAGGAAAGACAATGAAAATGGTACATACCAAACAGTTTTACAGGAAGGAGTCAAATGACCATCATGACCTTAAGTCTGCAAAAACAGAGCAGAGATGCCATTCAGTGGAGGCAATTGGGGAGCCAGTGCAGGTACCATTGCTCCCCTCTCGTTATCACTTCGAAGCCCATGACTAAAATGCTCCTCTATAGACCGGCTGTGTCCAATGCTTACAAAACTATTTCTGTCAGAAACGGGCAAAGATTGTTTGTCTCCTGAGACTTCACACTGAGCCTGGAGAGAACAACTGAAAAAGGCTCTTCGGTAAGTGAAACAGTGAGCAGCTTCCTCTCTGGCCCACCAAATGCTTCACTTCTCTTTGCTTCCTTGATTTACATATGTAAATGGAGATGTACCAGAGGAGAGCTTATTTTCTTGAAGATACCTCACCAATGCTACCTGAGGTAGTCAAAGCACTTTACATATCAGTGAAAACCCAGTTCAAAACACGACATTCCGTCACTTTGTTCACCTTTCCTGGGGACTCAGTATCTACATGGCATCCCCAAGTACTCCCGATTTCTCTTTTCGAGCATATTACATTGTCTCCATACACTGGTCCTGCACGCCATCCGTCTTTCTCCCAGGACCCCAAAACACAACCCTTCCTCCCTGTATTACCAATTTATTTATTATCCACAACCAAGAGTATTCTCTCAGACCAAAGAGAAAAAGCATGACCAGTTGCACAATGCCTTGACCCTCTGATGTTCTGGTGAAGTTTTCAATTAATAGATAGGCCAAAGTGATAAAGCAGACGTTACTTAATGAACTTGCAAAATATTTATTGACCTAATTTTTTAAGTCCTGCCACGAATTGTCATAATATGATCCAGTTGTCACATATATATTCATGCTGAAATGGGGCATCCTTAAAACATCGGGAATGTTAATCTCCTCAGATAACTCACTACCAAATGAGCTATTATGTATCAAACACAAGCAAATAACTGATGAAATAAGAAATACTAGCATGTAAGTGGTTTCTTTGTTTCTGTTGAAATAAAAAATGTTAACTGTGATCAGAAATTTAGCAAAATTAATTTTTATCAAAAGAGGAGTATGGGATAAAGTAGGGATTGAACACTCAGAGGAAAGTTAGAGATATTCAGGTTGGCAGGGTCTGGCGAAATTCTCCCTGGAGCACTGAAGGAACAAGCTGATGCAGTGTCTGAACTGTTAGTGATTAGCACTGAGACTTCTTGGAATAGGAGGAAGGTCCCAGAGGACTGGAGAAAGGCAAATATAATACTTATATTAAAAAGGGCAGAAAAGCAGCGTCAGTAGAATTATAGACCACTGAGTCTGATTTTGTTTCCAGAAAAAAACACCTGAATACATTACGAAATAAATAATAAGCTTACAGAGAATAAAGAATGTTAGCGGTGGGGGAAAGACCTCAAA
>JAVKLA010000058.1:16131669-16150789 GCA_034782735.1 Sagittarius serpentarius
TTCAGATGATGTTGGACTTAGAATGGAATGCAAACTGCACATGGGGCAAGAGTGTGCAAGACAAGATGATGCAAAAAAGGATTCACCACTGGTATGTGTGCCATTATTGGCTGGCCACGACCATTGTCTTGTTCCCCTGACTCTAGAGAGAACATAGATATCTCAATTAAGATTTATTTCTGTTTTTTACATGGAAGGAGTTGAGTGAGATCCAACCTTTTAAATATTGGATATACATTCCCTAGAAACTAAAACAATGGGCCAAATTGTTGGACTATATTTCTGTGTTTCCAGCAAAGTAAACATCCAGTTTCCAGATGAGCACTTGTCTAAATGGGGGGAAAAAGTTGGAAGGCAAAAACCATAGAAATGCTCCCTAACTTTAGGTCTTCCATTGACAGCTATTTAGTTGGAAGTGAGCTCACAGGCAGTTTTTGTAACATGGTATTTAAAAGCTTTCAAGGACATGCTGTGAATTGCACATACAGAAGAGAAATTGCTTTGTTTCATCCTCTCAACATACAAATTATGCTACTTACACTTACACTGATTTGCCAATGTGTAACTTGGTGTGACTGCTGCTAACTACTGTGACAAGAGCTGAGTAACTTTTTTTTCAGGGAATAGTTTATTATAGAAAATTGGAGAGGGGGGTAGAATGTTGATGAACTTGTGAAATCAGAGGTTGAATAATCTGACTCAAAAATGTGTTAACAGAAATTGAGCAGCCATAACATCACAGTATTCATTGTAGTTAAAAGACACTTTCATTCCCAAAACTTTGATCAAAATGGGTTGAGAGCCTGAGCTCCACTTTTTACAAACATGTAAAAAAAACTTCTGATTTGTCTTTAAACCCTTTTATTACATTTTTTTTAAAATTTCATAAGTGACTAAGTGAAATAGACCAAAAAAAGGGTTTGGTGTCCAATTAAGTATATAATTTTTACCTAGTATGTTTCTGTAACTTTTCCATTTTTCAAACAAAATAAACAAGAAGGTAAAAAAGCCCCAGGTGGATTTTTTTCAGATTATCTAAAACCTTTATTTTTTCAGTGCAACAAATAGTAAAAAAATCCCCAAACCATTCGTGATTATAGAGATTAATACTGAGTGTGCCTCAGTGTGTGGGTACTGATCTAGCATTGCAGCTAGAGCTATGCATCATTACGTCTGTACTGTTAAAAGAAGGAAGGTCAGGGAGCAGTCCTGGCCCTGAAGCCAGTTGGCCTCTGTTGGCTTACATCCATTTGCTAAGGGCTAGGCCCTTCTAAAGCACGCTGGCCACGTCCACCCTGGTGACCTTTGGCTACCGTTGGCTTTTCTGTATCCCTTATTTCAGGCTCATAAAAGCAGAAGAACTACTGAAATAATATGGATCAGTGCAATGACAAAACTTTGGTAGACATGTTTGTTTGGAATAAAAATACATTAGAGTCCGAAAGAGGAGCTAGAGGAATAAGCATAATTCCATTTATAAACGTGAATCAAGTATATTGAAATGCTTTACAAAGGAGAGAAATATCTATATCCCTCTGGAACAAATGGAGGAACTGAACGCCTGGAGGAAGGCCTGTGGCAATGGTGGAAATAATTTTTCTGCTATGAGGAATGCCAGAATACTTACATGCCACAGGAGAAATTACTGTTAGAATAATTTCCTCAAATGAACTTGTTTCAGGCAACATATTAAACTTGTTTTAATCTGATTCTATATCAGTTACAGAAAAGTAAACAATGCTTAGTCAAACATTTCAGTTTTCATCCCAGAACTCAAATAACTCCTAAATAATAATTAATTGTAAATTGCACCTCCATTTGTGTCATGTCCGCATGTTGCCTTGGGTCTACGCTCCACTCTTCCATTGCATATTGTACTAAGGGATTTTTGTTTCAAGGTGTCATTCCCTGACGATCAAACCTTTGATGGTTTTGCCCACGAGCTGTAGAGGTAATGAGGATCAGAGTTACGTGAGTAGTTGCCTTGAAGACTGCTTCCGACTTCACAAGCTCCATATCTAAAAAGTAGAGCTTTAGAGCTCTTAGTGTAGACTCCAAGTAGAGGGGGCCAAGGGTGTTTGGGGTGAGCACTCCTCTTTCATAGCTGTTCAGTGACACTGCTTTCTTGCAGGCAATCCACATTACAGCTTTCCCAATCTACTATGGAGAATGCTGGAGCACTGGCCATCTCAGTATGAACCACATTTTACAAGGAAGTTCTTCAAATAAACCTGTGGAGGAAATGCGTAAACTTTCTCTTCTCCGAGATCACTGTTTTTTAGGTGCTGCAGATTGTGATCATGTTATTTCAGAGCCTGGTTTTGTGGCTTCTCATTCCTTAGGGACTTGTTTCTCCCAGGTTCACTAGCTAAATGGCTAAAATGTTTGTACTAGTATTTCCAAGCTCAGACGAGTAGCAAAATGTATTTCAAGCAGAGGAGGGTTTTTTTTTGTTTCCTTATGACCTACTATAGTGCATGTGTGCTAATACTTTCTTGTTAGTTTTCTTCTTGAGCTTTTACCCACAGGAGGGGGAAAGTACAGAGGAAGGTAAGTGTGCCTTCTTGTTGTCTGAAGATTCCAAGTAAAATCAGTCTGTGTTGGGGTGTCATGTATTAACTAAACAAACTTCATCTCCTTTGAGATTCAATCATGCAACCAGAGCTAGCACTATCAGGGATATCTTTAAGACTGGAAAACAGTTAATGCATATTTTAGAACTTATTATTTACTGAACTGAAAGCAAAATATGTTTCTTGGCAAAAGCAAAATGTTAAAATATTAGAACAAAAGTATTAACTGTTAAGCTGTTACATTGAGTCCCCATAATATTTTTTAATATGCCTTTTAACTTTTTATTAATAGTATAATAATTACAAATCTATCTATGGATTATTACTGTTGTTATTATTATTATTTAGAAGGCAAAACTTTCCATTCCCTGACTAAAATGGCACTTTTATTTACACTCACACTCCTTTAAGTTTTAGTTAATATGGAACAACTTTGAAGCAAAATAAAAATTTTACATTTAGGAAATTGGAGTGTTGCATTTCAGCTTATCACAACGCCCTTCTATTGTTCTTTCAGTATGCAGTTCTTTACGAAATTGGAGCTGCCTTCAGGAATTGTTTAAATATTACACTATTTGGGGGAAATTTACTCTTGACTACAGAAAACTAAAAAATATGGCTCAGTTTAATAAAAACATAGAAAATATGTTGAAGAGAAAGAGAGGACAGGAGGCACGGTGGCAGACAGAAAAAATGTGGACCAGCAGAGGCTAATAGAACGAAAACAACACAAAAGGTGAACCAAAAGTTAGATGAGAAGGAGAATTAATGAGATAGATACAATTTGAAAGGCGAGAAAGGCAAGCAAACCTAGAAAACTTAATATTAAGTCTACAAGTTAGTGACTACTGCTCATAATCATGGTAAATTGTCAAGGTAGCCTGAAACAACAAAATTCTAGTGCGCTAATGAAGTACAAAGGTCTCTAAACAAGCAGACAAATAGCTTATGCGTTATATTTATTTTTTAAAATAATGGGTATCCAACAGGTACACATAATAAAGTTTGAATAACTTAATTCATGAGGTACAAAAAAGAATGGCATGGTTATAGAGAAACAGAAGAAGCTCTGAGAAAGTTAGGTATTTTAACTTTTACCTTTTGGGGGAATTGGTCCCTTCATTTAACGAGATATTTGTCCCTAATCACTGCAGACTTACCAGAGAATTGGAAGTCCCAGCTGTATCTTTTTTTTTTTTTTTTTAAAATGCTCATCTGTTCGTTTCGTCTAATAGCCAGGTGTGAGGCAGTGAAGCATAGAAAGCTGCCACCTTCTTCACCTTCTGGGCCTTCTGTTTTGTGTTTCCAAGGATTTTAAAGGGATTTCTGTTCCTGCTAGTCACATGGTTCATTTCCCAAACCATTTAGTGCATTTAAAAGGAGAATGCATAAATCTCCAAAAAGATTTTTGCGGGAAATGCAATTCTGTGTAAGAGGTGCACTGGTGATGCCAGCTGGCTATCCAGGTCTACTGCTCTGCATATCATTTGCAGGATTTCTGGGCAGCTCGTGTTTGGTAAAGAGCTTATTGCCAGAGGTTTTCTTCAGCTACACATTCCATATCCCTATCATATGAGTTCTGAAAAACAAAAGTGGGTGTTTTGGGGTGAAAATTAGGTTTTGAAATAAATGAATGTTACATTTGAATTCGATAGATAGTGAAAAATATCTTGTGTTACCTTACTTTCACAGTCTCATAGCGTCACGAAAGAAAACACCGATGGCTGTTCTTGTTCTAGATTTATCCTCTGAGTTTCTTTCCTCACTCTGAAATATGCATTTGTTTTTTTCCTTTGGCTGTCACAGGCCTTTGGTTCTGTCTTCAAAAACCTTTTGCCTAATGTCCTGGAATGGCACTGGTCTGTGCTTCTCTCACGACTCTGCATAATTCATAGCCCTGGCAGCCGCCTCCTGAACAGTAATGGAAAACGTTCCGAACATTAGTGGTTGCATCTATCCAAGCTCAAGTCATTGTTACATTAGGAATTTCCAGATGGTTCCTTGGAATTGATTTATATATGGATTTTCAAAAATATCTAGATGGGGAAATCCCTATGATGCACGTAGTAATATTTTTAAAAGTCCCCAGGCCCATTAGGTTTCAAACACTCCATGACAGTTTAGGCTTTGGAAATCTTAGTTGGCATGCGTTTTTATGGGTACCTAACTATGTGGAGCGCTTCTAGGCATTTTTAGGAGCTATTTGCCTGGAAGTTTAAAAACATGGGCCTTGACAGCACAGCTGAAGAAATAAGCACATCAAGTGTGCTTGCAGTCACTGTTGTTGACTGTTGTATCCTCAGTGAGGTGACATAGTAACGCTGTCCCTATACTGTATTTAAACTCCGTCCCCACTGATCTCTGTCACTCCTCCGGTACCTCAGTGTCCTGATTTTCCAGACCAGGCACCCTTTCAGCCTGTGTTCTCAGGAGGACCGTGGCACTGGAGGGTGAGCATACGCATGCTCGTAGGTCCATGACATCAAGTTAAAACACAAGTAAGGCGTGCACCGTTAGCGGGGAGGAGGAAAACGTTCACAGGTCCTGCAGTTTATGCTAGCTGCCATGTCCTTTATGGCACGCGTGCTGCTTAGCAAGGCAGTGTGAATAGCTGTGGAGGAAACAGGTGGAAGGGAAAAAGGAAGAGTGCTTATAAATTGTTCAGTATCAGGTTAAAAAAAAAAAAAAAGTAGCTGTAGTGTATGTAGTACTTCAGTCTTGTCTTTGCCAGCGATTGTGAAGGATACAGGCATAGCAAAGTACAATGCCCCTTATGCAATCTTCCTCACTATTTCTGAAGCTTTCTCTAGAATTCCCAGAGAATAATTGTAAATATTTTGCAATTAAAAAAAGGGAAATATAACATTAGGAAACGCTCTTTAAGGCATATCAAAGGCAGACATTAATTGGTCATGTGCACTAAGTTGTGAGCATGTAAATGATTTCATGTGGAGCTCAGCCTTTGCATTTTAAAAATTCAAACCCACATAGATTTTTATTTTTGTGGTGAATAAAAGAAAAGATGCGAGAAATGTTTAACTGTGCTATGTTTCACTAGGATGTAAATATGAAGTCAGACTTACTGGAGCATTTTTTTCTGACCTTGGCCAGATGAGCCTCAAAAAAGGATCTCTCAGGTGCTTGAGTGTAATGGTCACTCCCTCCTAGTATTTCTTGTGGTGAAAACACTGCAAGAGGTGCCAAAGCCTTCAGTAGTTGGCACTTATCATAATGTAAAATCCTCTATGCTTCATTAAGCTCCAGTTATGTTGTAGAATGTTTCCTGGAGCTCACTGTGAAATTCTACAGCTGTAAACCATAAGAAAAAAATATAAATTTTGTGAGTGGGTCATTAAGGCTTTACATGTTATCATCATACGAAACTAGAAAACTTAGCTTCAGGCACTTGCTCTTAGCTGAAGAGATCCAGTGATTTTTTTTGAGCTTTTTGGAGAATTTTTTCCTTTGGTTCCCTTAGTTTTTCAGCTTACCTCTTAATACTAAAGCAGTTATTTATAAAATAAAATTATCTTTACATTTAACAGAAACTGAATTAACTCATGATCTGTCCTAGTTTATTTTTTCTTAATGGGATATTTTGTAATATCCCTACTGAAAGCAAGGTTAAAAGCATTACCTCCTGGGAATCATTAGTTGGGGGGGAAAAAAAAAAAAGAAAAAAAAAAAGAAAAAAAAAGCCCTAATATTACTATAAGAATACTTTTTCCCTAACTAGAAACTTAAATCTTTGGATAAAGATACTGTTCTGAGGAGTAATTTTTTTCCTAATAGGATCTCAGAGATTCCTGTTCACAACAATATCTTATCTTGCGAGATATAGAGGACTCCTAATATTACACTTAAGAAGAACATCTTTCACCTGTGCCTGCAAAGCTTTTTTTCTCAATAGATTCCTTTATGCGTACTATCTCTTCTTATTTATTCGGAGTAGGACACTAATTTATTCTATGCATAAGACTTGCAGTGAAAAGGATGTTATAAGTGACTTTTTAAAATGTCTCTTTCAATACACCTAATACATCAACCTACTGAAAAGCGTGCCAGTTCCGCCCAGTAAAAATGCCATTTGTGTAGGATCGCCTCTCCATCTGTTGTGGAACTCAGTTAGTAGTGATAGGATAAATAATATCAGATGTACTGATACTCCTAACTACTGACAAATGAAAACAGGCTGGTAGTTTTAATGTAAATATATGCACAGATACACCTTCTCTACAGAAACAGGAAACGCATTACATACGTATGATTTGAAAGATAGAAGCGCTTTAGCAAACCATAGTTTATTATGATGCTCATATTTTGCATTGTATTCCTTGTCTAAATAATAGCTGTTGGCCTACCGAATTACTAGCTATTCAGGCAAGCTCATACTTTGTTTGGGGAAGCACACTGGACCCTCTCTTTCTTATCCTTTTCTTTTTTTTTTTTTGCTTTTTGCAAGTCTGGACTGTGAAACAGTGACTCTGAGGACAAAGGTCAGTGAGGTTTTACTGAAAGGTGGGAGGAGAAAAAATGTATAGAGAAAATGAAAGTTTATGGTGACCTGCAGAAATCTAGAAGAGGCTCAGAAAAAGGGGGGAAATTCTGACTAGAAAGATACATCTACGTTACCGTATCTTTGGCAACAATTAACAAAAAGTTAAAAAAATGAAGACTGTTGCAGTATTTATCCAAACCATACATGATGAGGCGTAGAGTCAACTCTTGGGTGGAATACCCACACACAGTTTGCGTACATTGAAAATATCAGCTAAAGTAAATCAGATTCTTCAGAATACCACACAATTACAGCATAGCTTACTGTATGGGAAAAGAACTTTTCATTTTTGTATTTTTCTCTCCAGTTGATAGAGTAATACCAACTAATGGCCATTTCTTTTTCTCAAAGCTAAAAATATCTCAGTACTAACAGATACTTTATTTCTGCAGTATTAAAGCAAACCAAGCAGCACATACTAATATAAACATACTTCTTCAAAATATTTTCATCCATATGGCAAAAAAAAGGTAAAAAAAAAACCCGAAAGGCAAAAAAAATCAATAGATTAATAACAACTAGAGGCTTCATGCTTTAAAAAGAGTTTTAATCACAGTAGATATTGGATAAAGAGCAAAATTATCTTTCCTGAGCCTTAGGTAGCCTCATCTGAATTCTTCTATTCCTTTGTATAAATTCTACATTCTGTGATTGATTGATTGATACACAGAAAAACAGACCTAGAATAAAGAGATAAAGAAATTCACAGATGTGCTTTAAGCACAAATTTAGTATTTTCTTTAGCCTTTGATATTATTGCGGTATACTGAATTTATCCCATCAGGTTTCTTAGCAGTCCTGTAAAACCCAGAGACCTCCAGCTCTGCAAAACAGTAAATTTATCCACAAATATACTTTGAGACACTGTCATTGCCAATTTCATTTACAAGTAGTTTATTTTTATTTTTCTCTCAAAAGATGTCTAAAAATGAAAAGTTAAATATTACTATAATGTTTTAATACCCAAATAATACTTGGAATGTAAAGTGAAAGTCCTTTGGTCTGTGATCTTCTGTCTTCAATAAGGAAACATTAGCTAATTTCTTAAGATTTTGTTAACATGGCACAGAACACAAAGGACTGTCTCACTGAAAATGTGCTTTTTCCTCCCAGATGACTTGATTCTGTCACTAACAGGGCAGAGGGAAAACTGCTGGATACCCAAGCCCATCGGGTAAGTCTCTGCACTTGAAATAATCATCCCAGTGCCCAAGAAGGTATATGATCTGTTTAGGTGGCTACTTTCCCTTCTTCCTATTTTTTTTTTTTTTTAACTGTCTGTCCTGGTTTTGGCTGGGACGGAGTTAATTGTCTTCCCAGCAGCTGGCACAGCGCTGTGGTTTGGGTTTAGGATGAGAAGAACGTTGATAACACCCTGATGGTTTCAGTTGTTGCTAAGTTGGGTTTAGACTAAGCCAAGGACTTTTCAGCTTCTCCTGCCCAGCCAGCAAGAAGGCTGGAGGGGCACAGGGAAGGCGGGAGGGGACACAGCCGGGACAGCTGACCCAAACTGGCCAAGGGGGTATTCCATACCATGGGGCGTCATGCCCAGTATATAAACTGGGGGAGATGGCCAGGGGAGGAGCGCGGCTCGGGCACCGGTCGGCGAGTGGTGAGCGATTGCCTTGTGCATCCCTTGTTTTGTGTATTCCAGTCCTTTTTATTATTATTATTGTCACTTTCTTGTTGTTATTAGTGTCATTGCTAGTGTTCTATTAAACTGCTCTTATCTCAACCCGTGGGCTTTACTTTATTTTTCCGATTCTCTCCCCCATCCCCCTGGGTGGGGGGAAGTGAGTGAGCGGCTGCGTGGGGCTGAGTTGCCGGCTGGGGTTAAACCGCGACACTCTCACAAGTGGATACAATAAAAAGACAGGGAAACAAGGGTTCCCAGGTCACAGTGCCCTAACTCTGCAGCAGAGATGTTTTTCTCAGAGCTCCACATATTCATGGCACTGGAGGATGAAAGTCCCCCCTTGGCTGCTTTCATGCCTGTGAAAGACTCCCAGATCCCTCACCTTCTCCCGCTTCCCTCACCTTCTCCCGCTTCCCTCACCTTCTCCGGCCATCACTGATCACCCAACATTGCACTTGGCCCAGGCTCTGTCAAGTTGTGTGTCGCTGGTCTCCCCCTTAAGTACTATGATACCAGGCAGCTATTCTTCAATCACTTAGTAAACTTTTAAAAATAAAGTTTGAAACTTATCACGTAGACATCTCACCTGAAGTGATAATACTGGGATTTATTCTGCGGACCCTAAGTGAGGTGCCTGCACCACGTGCCCTGGGCAAAGGCCCCAGCGTGAGGACGAGCGCAAATAGTGTATCTGTGTACGCTGGATACGTGAAACTGGTTGAGTGGGCATTTGCCTCGAACTGATCGTGTTTGAGAGGAAGATGACCATCAACCTGATGAAACAGCTAGGGAATTACAATAGTACTTTTCAAACAAAGGAGTCTTTCTGAAAGATTTAAAAGAAAATTCCTAATAAGAGGGAGAGACTAGGGTGAAGACTGAGAAAGTGAAAGAAAACTCACAGAATAAACAAAAAACCCCTACAAATCAGTGGGGAAAAAACTACAACCAAACAATCAAAAAAACCAGTATTTCTGGATCTCTACAATTATTTTGACACACTTAACAATCAGAGCACTGGATGCGAAGGACTTGAACAGGTTTTCTTCCCAAGAAAGAGGATACAGTGCACAGACTTCACACAGAGAAGTACAGTGACCAGATCCTTTCTCCACAATGTGCATAAATTTGGTTCTGGTCTTTCTCCATCATTTCAAGGAATTTAAGGCAACATTTAACATTTCCCATTTCTTCCACTTTACTACTGATTCATTTTGCTGCATAACATAGTGTTGCATTTCATAGTTCTGCCGTTTCCTCTTGTACCCTTTAGATCCTTCTGGCTATGCTGTAATCCTGTGCAGAAGTTCAGTTTCCACCCAAATACACACATCATACGCACATGTAAGATTTTGAATAATCTGAAGTAACGTCTTTTTAAATGCTTGACTTTGGTGATTTTAAGTTCTTGCAGATGATCTCACTGACTTCAAAATAAACTCCAAATGTAAAATGGATCTGAAAAGCAAATCCATGCTTTGGTCAAGTATGTCCTTTAAAATACATGCCTGTGATTAGATGTTTGTAAATGTTAGCATTCCTTGGGCCCATCTATCGGTTTATGGATATTGGCTGTATCTATGCACAGATATTGGATAAGTATTCCTGTACAGAACATGAATGTAACACCTCATTGTCTTTAACCATTATTTAAAGCAAGCACATAAATATCACCCTATATGTCTCTGCACGCTTGTGTGCCTGCTTGTGCTTCATGCCAAACTAAATAATGTAATGCACTGGAATGGTTTAACTTACATCCAATTTTAAATTTATTTAAAAAAAAAAATAGAAAATCATGAAAGAAAACACTGAAACTGTTGGTACTGCAGTAGGCAGTGTTCTATAACGTGAATCAGTGGTCTTGCCCATGCTCATAATGCTCCTAGCAGATTTTGCAGGGTATTTTTACTGCTGGTATTAAAAATAGTAATGCTTGAAAATTTGTGATTGGTAAAAGATCTTATGACATAACATGCAGAGCTGTTATTCCTGAATTCCTATCCATGTTCATACTGTATTTTCACATCTGAAAAGTTGGTTTCTGCAAAACACATATGATTTGACCAAACTGAGGGTAACATGTTGTGTATATAAGGCAAGTGGAAGCTGACTTCAGATTTTCCCAACTCCTGACACCCGTCACTTGGTTTTCTCTTCTTCCTCATTCCTCCTCTGCCTCTGGATGAGGAGATTTCCTTTGAAGTGTGGTTATGTTAAGAGAAGCATAAATACAAAAAATATGGTAATGATTTTCTACTTTTTTAGATTAATTGTAAGTTCCAGACAGATAAAGGAACTGTTACTTACTGTCATGAACTCCACTCCATGGTCTCCTTCACATACAGTGGACGTCTAGCTCCATGTGAAAATGACTCTACTCATGCAAATTATTTCTAGTAAGAACTGCTCAAATTGTGTGATAATCATGACTGTGTATCACAACAAAATTTTGTCATATATAAATTTTAACAAAGAACTTTCTGGGACAAAATGTATAACACTATACAAAAGATTTTTTTTTAAATGCTATATGATAAATAAATAAATAGTATAAGTAAACCAGCAGATTATTACTGGTAAGAAAAAAGGGCTTTGCTATATCATGTATTCATAATGCAAGAAGTTACCTAATACTCATATGAAGAAATAAATTATTTAGAAACATGATAAAACAGTGTAGATGACTACTGTATTGCAATAGTATTGACTATTAGTGGTAACTGAATTAAAATTGCCACAATTTCATTTGTGGATATGTTGATTCCCTCCCCCACAAACAGCAAAACATGAAAATGGTTTTAATTCTATTCAAAATGCCAGGGAATTGTTCATAGATATCCCTTAAGATTTGAGATCTTGTTATTGTCTTGTTATTTGGTAGTAATTAAAATAGATTATATAGTTGGACAGCAACTTGATTTCATCTCTGTTCATTCTTGCGCTCATGTTAAATTAGGTTCTGGCTCAGTCTGATTTCAATTGACTTCGGATAGAACAGGCACTGTGGCACTGTGATCTCAGAGTTTAATGATCAGTACCAGTTCAGTGTATTGTGCAGATTTTGTTTTCTGCTGATCTCTTAAAGAAATCCAGTCTACTTGCTGTATTTTTTCTATTGTACTGCATGGAAACAGAGTTTGCCCTCATTTTGATGGACACTAACAAATTTAATTAAGCATTCTATCAATAATTGACTGGACAGCTTATCCATCAGAATCAATAACTCAGGAGAAGCAGAAAATTTGAGTGATAACTTGAAGTATTGCAGTGAAAAAAGAGGAACCAAATCAGCTCCCTGTAGCTTTTAATCTTTTTAAATTTTAATGACTAATGGAAGGGGTTTTAACGAAAGGTCTATATGTCTTCAGAGTCTTTATTGTGAGATTAGGCATAACAACAGCTCAGCAATAATAATGAAACAATGACAATTCATTAAAACATCCCACAGGGGTGGAACTGAAACTTTAATTATTTTGACAATGAATAGCAGAAGATAGTCTATGTATCTTTAATATTGATGGAGAAGGCAGAAAGGAAAAAAAACCAAAACCAAACAGTTAAAACATAGACCCAGGCCTTCTATGCCATTCTTTAAATGTTCTCTTTTGATCCTCTGAAAAATGAATCTAAAAATTGTGTAAATAACATTGTGTAGAAACAGCCATCATAAGTAGAGAGTATTGTTCTGTTTATGCCTAGGATTTCTCAGTGCTCCTTCTCACTGGAATCTGTATGTAGCTGTTGATATCTTTATTTTCACTGTCCCATAGTTTAATGGGTCATACTGTACTCAGTTTTTAAAGAACTTTATCCCCACATCCACATTTAGCGCCTTTGTGTTTCTGTTGCTCCAAATATACAGTCACATAAGTACTTCACAGTTAGCTCCTTGGTTATACATGCTGTAATATGTGTTCATCTTTTGCCTTCTGCATGTGCTGAAATAGCTAGAATTGTATTTTCATTGATGCCTTCCATACAGTCCTTTTTCTGAGTATTTCCTTTCTGATGTTGTCTCATAAGTTGACACTAAGAAGTGACATGAAACACCTCATTCAAAAGGCCAACAGCTGTTCTGCCATAGATTTCTTGACAGTCCATGACATTGCTGCCAGATTCAGAGAACATCTTACGCAGCTTGATGGTCTTTTCATGCCTAGAAAGACGTCTTAACCTCTCCTATTTCTGTCAGGTCATACAGAATCATTTATTCCACATGAGTCTTTCTTGTGAGCTCCGTAAGAGATTGTTAAACCAAATTAGCAGCCTTTCGAGTTGTACAGAAGTGCTCACATCAGGTGCTTGTTGCTACTTTGATCTCTGTTTAGTAGAAGACTTTGTAGAACTTTGGATAAGATTATTTAAATACCCAAATAACAACAACAACAACAACAACAATAATAATAATAATTAGATGCCTATTTGAAATGTGAACAGCATTGCTTAGGAAAATTGCCACTGGTTTGCTTTGGCAGATACATGGGCGTGGCTATCAGTCACCCGTGAGTCTTTCCTCCCTGCACCGTTCACAAAATCTTAGCAATCATAAAGGCAAAGGCAGCTGGCAGGGGAGTATTTAGCATTTATTTAGGTATCTAAAAAAAAAAAAAAGAAATTTTACCACAGAACTGAATAAATTCTGTAGAAATGAAGTATCACTTGAGAATTCTGTGAGAATTTGTTAGTATCAAATGCCTTAGCTACAAATTTACCTTAGAGAAGAGTAGTCATGACTGTTTCATGTTTTCAAGAACACTAAATGGAAAGATATATCCTGCTTTTTCTGAGATATTGTTACTATGAAAAAGACATTCATCCAACTTGATTGTTGATTGAATAATTACAATCTGGTAGGGACAACATTGTCTAATAATATATAATTATTGTCTAATAATATAGACTAACAATTATAAGCCAGGAATAGAGGAAAGGCTAACTTGTATGTGTATAATAATTTGCTACTGACAAAATTGCACAGATATTACAGTATCACTATACCTGAAGTTTTCCAAAGCTAATTTCCGCAACAATGGGAGTACCAAAACCCTGAAAGTTAACAGCAAATTTTGTATAATGTATTTCTATGCTGTAATATTTGTAATACTGCAGTCAATCTACTACTTACGTTAATGATGGTGACTTTAAACCCTGCTGGAAAAAAGACTTGGTTTTTCATTCAAACATTTCACATTACTTATTAATAGCTAAGGAACTATTTGTATGTCGCAAAAAGTTCTGGGCCTACATATACACGCTTAATACTACCACTACCATCATGTTAGTTAAGTGATGGCAGACTTAAAGCTGATTTAAGTCCAGATTTTTTGATAACTGGAAGATGTTAGGGGGGAAAAAAAAAAGCAAACCACAAAGATCCCATAACGGTGAAACAGTGACAAGTGCATAAACATGTATGAATGTGTACAGAAAGTCAAGAAAACATGCATGAAAACTACTGAACTCACAACCTTGGTCACTCAAATACACCATTTATTAATATAATGATAAAATTTACTTCTGAAATTACACTGTAAACTTCCCCAGTTGTTCATGATGTAGAGGAAATATTTTCAGTTGTGAAAAAGCCACATTTAATTTCCTCTTATGTAAAACGCGCTTGTACTTGGAGGTCAGTAAGCAGTCCGACTGTTGTTCTTCCAGCAGAGATGATAACACTAGTTCACTTACAAAGACAAGCTCATATTAGGACTTAATGGTTTTTATCACTGCAGGTCCTGCAGTCATGCATCAGGCTTATTCTTTGAAGAAAGGATGTTTTTTTCCAGTGACTTCAGTCAGTGGATCATAATCCAAAATTCAAACTCATAAACCAGGAAAGAAGAATACTTTTTTATATTCATTCTGTTAGACAACCTAGATCAAGAACAGCTTTAAATCTTGTAAGCTGTAAGAGCAGCAACTTCTAAATAGAGTCCTGTCTCCTTTCTATCTCAGTCAATTGGCTTACATTTGCTATTCTCAACTGTATATTGACATCAATACGAACACATTTATTGAATATATAATGTTAGCATTCTCATACCTTCAAAGAATGCTATAAAAAATAATTCTCATGTGTTTTAGCATTCAGTTTAAAACCTCCTGAATATATCTGAAACCCTAGTAAGGCCTATTTTTCCTTACCATAGTCCTCTAGGCTCCCTCTGTCAGCAACAGAGAAAAGTAGGCACTCTCAAAAGGAATTTGTCCCTTTCTATTTATCCCACCTATTGAGGTGTCAAAGACAAATGGAACAAATTACTCTCTGGAGCATTTCTTTCCATCCACTGGCTGTAGAAGGAATCTAGACAAATTAGCCTAGGCTACTTTTAGGTGACTAATTTAAGATTTAAATTTATACCACCCCTACATGCACTTTATTATTCTTTTTCCATTCTCAGCACTCTTGCAGAAACTATTTTCCACCCTTTGTTACCTTTTGGTAACACAGCTTTTCTTCTTCCATCTCTTCGACCTACAGCAACCTTTTCAGTGAATCTCCACCCGAGCGACGTTCCAATTAATTTGAAATCTCTCCTGAAAAAAAGAACATTCATCATTTTCCTCTTAATTTCTCACTGCTTTTCCTGGACAACTGCACTCAGGAGTTGAAAGATAAATACGGCAATGTATCTGTTTGCTTTTGAGACATTTTAGCAATCAGTGTCTTTATTCCATTCCATGCTTGTGCTGTGAGAAGCTGCACAGGAGAAAAAACTTCCCTGCTACAGGTTGAGTATCCAAAGTAACATCTTTTTTCATTGATTGAAATATTTGTCATTTTTATTTTTTAAATAACTTTTAGATAATGGGGTAATAGTCCGGAAGAGTCAGCCAAGGCCCAAACTATAGATCATTCGAGTAAATAGATCTCAGTGACATTTACATACAAGATGAAAAGAAGTAATACACACTGATGATAGGAAAAACCAAGAATTACATTACTGTTACCTGGGGTGATCTAAAGCTGTAAAGGCTATGATAATATTACAATGCAAAAATTAATTACATTTGTCATATATCCTCACCTGCACTCAAGTAGCTGTGCCGAGTAAACTGCATTAGGTTTTGGCTTTTTTCTTTCATGCTGTGTAAATCAAGTAAAAACAATAGCTTTCACTCTCCACAAGCTTGCATCTAAGAGCTTCTGAGAAATCTTAATGATTAACCACTGTCTGCTTCACACCAACAAGACATTATAGGAACACTATGTAAAACAAGAATAGCTGAATCTTCTCTCCTATCGTCAAAATAGATTATTTCCTACTGCCTACCTTAAATAACACATTTCAGTACATCTCCTTCAAATGGTCTGCCATCCTACCACAATGAAGATTTCCATAAATATGAAAACAGGTTTACAATGTTTTCTCAGGAAAAAAAACCTCTCTTATCCAGTGATGATGCTGGTGGGAAACGTTCAAAGATGTTGAGTGTCTTCTGCTGACTCATATCACACCATTGCAAGTGGATTGTTAGCCAGGTTTACAGGAGGCAGGATATGAGACAGAAAGGAAAGAGAGACTGAGATTTATCTCTCCTTTCGCCTTCTTAAGGCTACGTGTCTTGTCTGAGCTAATTGTTTATTCTTCCACCTCACCTAAAATGATCAGTGGAGAAAGACAGATGCCTCTGTATTTCTGTTGTTGCTGCTTCCAATAAAAACATCTTATGACGGGCTGTAGTGAAGCTGTTTCTCGTTTACAAGGGAGAACCTAAAGAGGGATATTAGTCTGAACTTTAACATCAGAGGAATCATATGAGTAGTTAATAAAGACATTTATTACAGCTATGGTTTTACTGTCTTTAGCAGGTAACTTGCAATTTTTCTTTAACCTAAGCAACTATTACAGCTTGTTTGAACAACTGAAAGACTTAGGTGGTAATGTCAACTGAGCTCTGCATAGATATGTAAGTAAGTTGAATGTATAATGGAATGAAACCTCTTAACTTTTGCTTCTCTGCTCAGATACAGAGTGCAATCACTTCTGTTTGTAGCCTGCTTTCTTCTCAAGCTTTATGCTTCATTCCACCAGAATCCCTAAACAGAGGATGGCTCTTATGTTTCTGATGATTTTCAAATGAACAGCCACTGAAAAAACAGCTGGAAAACTGAGTTATCAAGTTTTAAAGACATTATGGTAGAATACCTTTCAGATATATTTCATATCAGTAAAAGGAGCTGATTCTTGTGTAGTTGTTATCCTTTTGGAAATGCAAGATTATTAATCTGAGATGTAGACAAAATGGTGAGACCAGACCACTTGAGGGAGAAACAAAGACAAAAGGGAATAAGAAGAGAAACAGCTGAAGGTTTAGGAGGATTTACAAAAGAAGAATAAACAAAATCAATGAATAAGAGCATCACTAGAGCAATATCACCAAGCTTTTGTTTGGAACTAGGGGATATTGATGACTCTGTTTAAGCCTGGCTCGCTCGCTCACTCAGTTCTCTCAGAGTAACCAAGAACAGAGGAAGGTTTTCAGGCAGTTTTTCTCATTGGAAACACGGTAAGCCAGTCACTCTTGAATGACGTATTAATGTAAAGGGTTGGTGGCCAGACAGTTCGGCATCAGTTTCAGAAAATTCAGGCCCTGTATTCAAAGCATGCTTGTTTCACTCCTGCAGGTAAATGCATGCCGAGAGTGATTATGTTTATAAATTGAACAGAATTTGGCCTTTAACATGGCACTGTGATAAAAAAGCCCAGTTACTGCAAAGACAACGAAGAATTTCTGGAATCTTAAGGCAAACGGTTTTCTATTTAATCTTCTTCAGGTTGGGCAGATATTAAAAATTCTACCTATTAGAAATGTTAACTCTCTAAGCCTACATTGTACAGCACTGCCGTGAAGAAACAGAGATGCTGCCAAGAGCTTCAAGCTAAATTATTTTGGATCCTAACTCGTCAGGAAGCTTCTGTTCTGAAATGCTCCACGGAGCTGGCAGGACAACTCTCACAACAAAATACAATGAATCAATAAACTCTTAGAGCTGCTTTTAAATGAAAACTATTAACATTTCTGAAAAATGTAGGGACATAAGGAATTAAAAAAATATAGTGGAAAATAATTAGACAAACAAAGCAATGCAATAAAAAATCCTGAAAGAAAATCAAAACAACTCAGATTAATTCTGGCAAAATACCAGAATGACAAAAATAAAATTTAAAAAGTCCTGACAACTGTGAAGAATGTGAATGCATAAAATATGAAGAAATATGGGACATGGACAAAGGTTTATTTTAAAAACCATGAATGTTATTGACATTGTATGAGCACATTATGAATATTTCTACAAATGCTTATATTTGCTTTATAAATTAAAAGAAAACTTAGCCGAGTTGCCATGGTTACTGCCCCACAGATATAGCATACCAACAGTGGCGTTAGCTTTTTCTTTTTGCTTCTTTTATCATTACAACGGTTAAGACATAGGGGAAATACTATTTTTAATATTCTGTTTTCCGTCTGACAATATGCCTTATGCTCTTGCTATGCTAGGAAATCAAAGACAGGGAGTTAACATTTTGATCCACTTGCATTAGTGCATTCAGATAAGTAACAGTTCATTCTGAATACACAAGAGGGAAAAAATACCCTCCTATTCACATGAAAATAAAAATATTGACTTTAATGGCATAAGAATAATCTCTCTACAGACTTTCCAAGTTACACAATTTAAGGACATTACCATTAAGGATTAAGCAATTCTGGAAGTCTCTTAATTGAAGTTTTCCCTTCTCCTATTCAAAGGATAAGGTGCTCCTCCAATTTTTCCAAATTCAGTTCTGTTCTGCTATCTGGAGAGAGGATGAGGATTCTCAGGCAAGATCTTTTTCTTTGTCTCTGTGACTGCATCTGTAAACAGATGAAAGGAATTTATCATGCAAGACGGAAAGTCCTAATGGGCTATTTTATCAAGTAAAGGGGGACTTCTCAGCAGGATAAACACTCAGTGGAATTTAAAACAAATTTTAAATAAAAAACCAAATTTCTTTGCATTCTAGTTTCCCACTTGTTTTCTAGTAGTAAAAGCCACTCAGATTTTTAAAACCTACTTTTCTTATAAGGCACAGTTGATCCCAGATAAGGTACTGTGCAATTCATTGGCATAGTCTCCTAGCACACCCCTGGTGCATTTCTACCCTGGCCTGGTTTCGGCTGGGACAGAGTTAATTGTCTTCCCAGCAGCCGGCACAGCGCTGTGTTTTGGGTTTAGGATGAGAAGAACGTTGATAACACCCTGATGGTTTCAGTTGTCGCTAAGTCAGGTTTAGACTAAGCCAAGGACTTTTCAGCTTCTCCTGCCCAGCCAGCAAGAAGGCTGGAGGGGCACAGGGAAGGTGG
>JAVKLA010000058.1:16150889-16165702 GCA_034782735.1 Sagittarius serpentarius
CTCTCCCCCATCCCACTGGGTGGGGGGGAAGTGAGTGAGCGGCTGCGTGGGGCTGAGTTGCTGGCTGGGGTTAAACCGCGACATAACCTCGTAGCCCAGTTGAGTCCTAGCCTTCTAAACAATGTTTGGCTTAGACTTGTTCTAACAAAATGACCACTACATCACCTTTCACACTGTCTGTATAAACAGAGAATGTAATCTACCAGCACCGCACTATCACTAGCAGTGCAAGTAATTATTTAAGTATTCTTGTTGTCCAAGTGTCTCATTGCTGCGATGAACACAAAGAGTTTATTGGGTTTCTACACTTTTATTTTTATCATGAGCATTCAAAAAGACATTTTACTGCACATCAGAAAACCATCAGTGCCACCAGCCAGTGGCTCAGATAGCAGGTGCTTACTCTGCTACCCTTTAGAACACAATGGAATTTTTTTTTAGGTGAGTTGGGTGCTTGTTAAGTGGTTATGAGTCTTTAGTTTATACATTTAACAGATTTCCCTTAGCCAGCTCTTTTAAAATCACGCCTAACATGGATGAGGTTAAAATGCAAGCCTTTATTTTTAATATCGAGAACAGTCATTCCAGCTGCAAACGTTTATAAAACTCATAGATGAGAAAAATACGTTTAGATAACCCTGGAGACTGTAAACAGAAGTTACAGTCTTTTGACTCTCTTACTAGTTTCCTTTGTGAGGAGATGGTAGTCACGGACTGAGGATTCACACACCCTTCCTCCTCCTCCTCCTCCTCCTCCTCCTCCTTGAAATTTATTTTCTCTTATGGTCAGTCTCCCCTTCAGTGCTTGTTGGGGGTCCTACCCAGCTGCTTTCACTCCAGAACCATCAGATTCTCTTCGTAATGGGAGTGAAAGGGTTTCACTTCCATAGGCGTTACTTCGTTATAGTGGGGGTTCTCCCTTGTGATTGCTGGTAGGCTTTCCTGTTCTTTTTAAGTGAAATACTTGGTATTCATCACTGGGAAATACTGAACTTCACATGTACATTAAAAACATACTTAATATAACTCACAGACATGTGAATTATATGCAGTTTATTAGTAATACTCACTGAGTACCGGACTTTGTGGCAATCAGTGACTCTGAAGTGACTCATCCCGAGCCAATTCCTCTTTGCATATTATGACAGCAAGGAATTGTATTTCTCCAGACAGCAGTATTTTTCTGCAGCTTGCAGACTATTTGCATTAGAAGCAAGTCTCTACACTCCCACTACTTCAAGAATGTCTGACAGAAGACCCCAGGAATTAGATGCCAGCTGGCTGGATGCCATATTTAAGTTAAGCATATATTAATGAAACTCTAGGAAGAAGATATATTTCAGAGCCAGTTGGCTGCTGCAACTACAAAACCTCTGGTTTTTAAGCAAGAATTGTTAGGACCAGCAAACAAGTATTTACAACCTCCCGTTAGTAGTCCCATTGACTCACGGTGGAGAACACTATGCTTGGCAGAATCTGCCAAATCAGGTTATAAAACAGCCTGTGCAGCTTGGATTCATGTTGTATTGATGGTGTATCTAATTCAAGCTGTTATCTGTAATTAAATCTTAATTGTCAGAAGTCATAAACGTTTGAAATTATCCCTTTTACGCCATGAAAAATATTCTTTAGAAGAAACGTCTGAAATTCAAGCTTCCTTATTCTGTCTCTTCCCTTCCCTACCACCCTAAGTTTGAGTTGAGATATAGTTAGAAAATATTTAATAGACTAAATTACAATATCATTTCACAATGTAAACTCTTCTGTTTAAAATTTAAGTGTTAAACTGTATTTTCCTCCAGGCAATTCCAATACTACTGTTTCATTTATTTTTGTATCTCAGGGGAAAACCAAAAACAAAATAAAAAACACACAAAACTGTTCTTTAATTTTCCATCTTCCAAACATTTTAAGAACCCTCTAATGCAATAAAATAATTAGTTATGATTTTACATAAGAAACAATTTCGCTTGTGCTGATCTTGAAATGTTGAATCCTGTGTTAGAAATAAGTCAACACATATAAGTTTTATTGAAAACAGTTAGTTCTATGAAAAAGTACAATTTTCTCTTATCATAAAAGCAGTAAAAATTCCTGCTGAAAGAATTTCAGGAGTGCAAATCAATTTATAAATCTAGAGTACTCTCATACATGGTGAAATAAATTATTATACAGATACATTTCCTTTAAAAAGAGAACAGCCTCACTTCCAGATCCAACAGAGCAGATGACAATAAATGCTGTGTCCTTATTCCAAGAAATGGAACATTTCACGCAATTAGTAGCTGTAGTCAACATTATTAGCTGTGACTCGTAACTGCAGCTGCCTGAAAGACTGTAAGAAAGTGTAATAGAGCTGGTCATTTTTCTCCTTTCAGTAGTTTTAATATTTTGAAATGTTCTGTGAAAGTGGAATTAAAACGTAAAAATATAATTTAAAAATGCTTAAGACATGAGACATAAAAATATAATGGAAACATCTGATGTTAATGTTTTGAAAAATTTTAAAACATTAAATGTAAGGTAAACATTAAAATATATTACATGTTGAACAGCCTAAATGAGTTTTGCACCCTTCTACAGTTACACTGGTATTGGGAAAGGATTTTGACTACTACAATCTGCCTTTTCAGGCAGAAAAAATAATTCTCACGGATCTCATATCCTCTGAATGTGGCACATATGAAACATCCTACTTAGAAACTTTTAATGCATTCTTTATTAATCGTCTTAAATTGTGCAACAAAGCAAGACTAATAAAACCATCACTCAGTGCTTCTAGGGTATCAAACTATTTTCCTTTTTCTCCTAAGCACACTATTTGGGAAATAAACTACAAACTGGTTAGTTGCTACATTATAGAAAGATTTTCGATTTTTTTTTTTTTCCCATATACACCTCAGTGGAGTCCCAGGTCCTCCAGTTAACTTTCCTCACTGGGACAGCTAGATAAGGCCTTACCTTTCCCTACAGTCTGTGGAGAGAGGCGTCACCATGACTGATTCAGCTGAAATGTATTGTCCACGGGTGATGGATACATGGAGTTCTGGCACGAGGATGCTCCTGCTTTAGAGGCCTCAGTTAGTAAATAAATTTAGGTACTACAAGTAAACTGTGTGGACCTGTGGGGTGGGGTTTTTTTGCAATTTATCATAAAGCTCTAGTATCAGTGTTCCACAGGTGTCTGCCTAAAATTAGAAATGTCCTAAAAGGTTGACAAATATTTTCCTTCAGACCAACACTTCAATTGCAGTCAGAAGTTCGTGTCTGCAGATATCAAATCCACAGATGAAGGCTTCTCCCCCCATCTTGTTTAGCATCTGCAAAAAAATAGATCAAACCCCAGATAATCCTGTACTGCAGTGCTTCTATCCTAAGAAGCATCATTTCTGTGTTTCTTTTTATTTCCTTTTTCCCAGTAAATCTCTAGCATGTACCCATACTAAACAAAACAACACCTGAAATTTTTTAAGATTGTGAAGCAACATATTTTCAATAGAGAGATATTTTCTTATGTTGTTTTTAATACAAGAATTTTAATTTTCATTCCATCTTACTGTGATAATAGTAATTTTAAAAAAAGCGATATAATTTTTCTAAGTATCTGGGTGGCTGGCATGTAAAAGCTTAGCGCTTATCTCCTATCCATTTTATTTTAGTTGTGTTTTTCTAAGTTTCTATGTTACTTTTCCAATACTGTGGTGTTGGTTTTTTTCCCCCTCCCTAGAACAGGATGAAAAGTTGAAATTCAGATGACAGTTGTTTCTTGCATCTGTTTTAGGTAGGAATGGTGACGTGTTCTCTGAAAAGGAAAATGAGGGTGCTGGTTCTCATCCATTAAGGCAAAGAGCTGCAGCGGTGTAAAACCTTGCTCTCCCCTCGCTGGCTGCTCTGCCCCTCTGTGCAAAGCCCTCCTGCCTCAATTCAGCTTTGCAGGAGCAAAAACCTGCCTGAGTCTCAGCAGCTGCTTTTTGTCAACCAGAGCTCGCACGGAAAGTTCCCCCCTCGGGTGGCTGCAGCAATGGCTGAGCTAGGAAAGGTCGAGTTTTGCCACATCTCTAATTTATTGCACGCGGGTTTTCCAGATCGTGTCTGTCAACGGAGCCTGGCCTGATGTTGGTGTTTGAATAGCACGTATGCTTTGCCTCAGTCCAAGTATCTAAACAGCAGTCTGTGGAACAAGAGGTCTGAATTATCTCTCAAATCATGAAAGCTGCTGCGTTGAGCCTGGTGAATACTCATTTTCTTTTCACTCCATTCTTTACAGGAAATGAAGTGTTGATTCGTTATCCACAGTGATTATTGTATTGTTCCTGCTGATGAAACAGGACTGACAAATTATTCTGAATCAAGCTGACGAAAGCACAGTATAGCTATGCTTAGCATGACACTGGAGGAAAAAAAGATCTCCTTCCCTCTGGCAAACTATATTATAACAACAGTAATAAAGCAGAACCTATATGATTTTGCTTTATTGCAGTAAACACATTCCCCAAGTTATTTTATAATGCAGCTTATGTCTGATATAAGAGGGAGCTCGTGTCACTGACTTGAAATGCCATATAATAAAATACAATTTCTGTATTGCGCACATGCCACACTGTAGTACTTTGTTTAGATGTTCCCGTAAGAACTGCTTAACGTTTTGTAGTCCGCAGCATGGGCGGGTGCTTCACAGCTTGGTCTCTACTAAAATAGTTATGCTCTCACATAAAGACTGACCAAAGCTTTCTAGAATGCTGCCATAATCATCAACTTAGATCTGGGGAGCTAACCTCCCATCTTATTGTACAATGAATAATTTAAATAGAAACAGAAAACATTTTAAATTTGGGATGTGGTCAGAAGTCACACTACCCAGAGAAACTGTCATTAGCGTGAAGGTTTCTTTAGCACACTGTTCTTAGTAAGTCTGGTTCCTCTGGTTTCAATGGACAGCTGTTTCTCCCTGTATTACTGTAGGCTTTGACTCCTGATATATTCAAGCTCATTAATAACCTTGGCCTGTGCTTAGACTTGCTGGCATCATTGGAAATAAAAATAAATTTAAACTTAGGCATTATATGAAGTAGCTAGGTGATCTCTAGTCCTAATTTGCCAGATCTCCAAGACAAAGACTATTTTGGATAATGTATAACATAAATACCTTGTTGATTTTTTGGCAAGTAAAAGAGAATTTGAAATAAAAAGAAAGAAATACATGCTATCTACTGTCACATCCTGCTCAGTACTATCTATTCCATCACTCCACTTTTTAGCAACGAGGGAGCCTTCCAGAGGAAAATGAGCCAAGATGGCAGTCTTTACTCAGTAAGAATTAAATCCCAAATTCAGGAATCCTAACCTGAAATATGACTGACTACCCTGTTCTTAATAGGCAAAATCTGAGCGCCACAATTCTGCTGCCATGGGAATTGTGACCATTCCCATGCGACATTTTGATTAGGCGTTCTCTGGCTTGCATAGTTGCAAAGGCCTGAAGAACCTCCCCGAACTGGTTACCATTGTTATTCTCACAGCAAAAGTTTTCTGAAAGGGCATAGCCCATTCAGGTTCACTAAAAAAAAATCATACTGATCTGCCTATGGCTATAAATATGTAGGCTAAGCGCTGAGAGTAAGATCTATTCTTACCTCAGTAAATCATACCATGGGAGAAAAAAGAAAGCTATATTGCCATACCTTCCTCGTGGCTGCCAACCTGTGTTTTCAGTGAAAATCGTTGAAGGTGCTCAAACTATTTACTGTGGCTCCAACGACGCTCCTTCCTATAAGGGCAGCCTGCAGGAGAGTGTAGCTTAATGTACGCCCACCGTATGTGATCCTCACTGGTGGATAATCCCTGTGCTGACTGTCCTACCCAAGTGCTCCCTCTGATTCCACAGAAAAAGCTTATTTCTCTGAATCTGAACAGTGGGAGAAAAAAAACCCAACCCACCAACCAACCCACCAATCAACCAACCAACCAAAAAACCCTAACCCACACCCTTTTGCTCTCTTAAGCATCCTAATGGGCCTTCCAGCACGAGGAAGGAGACAGAGGATATGGAGGCTGGAAGCAGAATCTGTTTCTTTTAACTATTTACTGTGCTTTATGTTTCACCATCTTTGAGCGTCACTGTCCAGATAAGCAGTATGGTTTCAGAGTATTAGTTTCCAGCACAAAAAAATATACTGATTTTCAGTCTTAACATCTGCTCAGAACTTCATTCCTCTGAGCGTTCTGAAGGAGTTTGAGACTGAGACACCAGCCTCATTTGAAAAGGATGCCAGCCGTGTACCAGAAGAAAAAAGGCTACAGAAATACTTTGGAGGAAAGCTTACGGATCAAACACTGAGTCTCTTTAGCATATATAAATTATCCTCAATGAAAACTATAGGTAAAAACGTCCAGAGTGATCAACATAGCTGTGCCGATTTCCAAACTACGTGAATCAACCTAAACTGTAAAGTTTCCTCAATATGAATTAACCATAAATATACCTATATAATTTACCATCACTGCTTTGCTAAATGTTCCCAGGAGCTTGCTGAAGCCATGAAACTAAGCAGAAAACCAATACTTTCTTTGTATGTCATGATTTACAAGGTCTGTTTTAAAAGCAGACCTTTCAATTTGATATACAAATTGTAAATGCACTCTGGGGATAGTTTCCAATGGATTTCTCAAGCTTATCCATCTACTTGGAACATTTAAGGGCAAATCACTTGACAAACATTTCCTCTCAAATACGACTAGGTAAACATTTTTAAAAGGCACTGCATCTTTTTACAGTCAAAACCCAAATTGTTAAGCATGCAGTCAACCCTCAAAACCGCTATCTCAAAAGCCCTAAAAGATCTCAGAAAAAGAACCCCAAACATTTAAAACCAAGTTAAACAAATCACAATTCTGGCTTGAAGAGTCAAGATATCATGAAATTAATAACTGACAGATAGCAAGTTGTAGTAAGTACTCTTTTAAAAAATTCCAGTAGTAGGTCTCTGCCACTCAACTTCTCTACTGTACAATGACAGAGTCATAGTAGATTGCACAAAAAAATTAAGAGCTCCTTGGAAGACACTTAATGGGAAGCTTTGACATAGGTAAAGGGGTTAATACAAAAGAATGGCAAATCTTACTCAATTCAAATCAATTAAAAATAAAAATACACACCCTGAAAAAAATCACCTGTGTTCCAGATAGCTTTTATTCTCACCTGGTTACTTAGACTGAACAAATTATTGTATCTTTCTAGTCTAAATTCAATAAATTTTCATAACTAGATTATGCCATATATAATGTGCTATTTAGAGCTGCTAAACTGTGAAAGATATTCTTGTACTAACAGGCAAAAATTCTGCCTTTCAGATGAAGAACGCTGAGGTGCTGCACGTGGAAAGGAGACACTGCTTCAGCCATTCTCGGTCATCTGCGTGTACAATTGAATCTACAAGAGATATTGTAGAGTACAGACTGTAATGAAAACATTTTTCTACTTTGCTGTACCTGAACAGGAGTGAATTTGTATTACTGTTTAACCAAAATACTTGTGTGTCCTTTCACAATTAAATATTATGCAGTGTTTAAAGACACAGGAGATGGATTTAAGAGAGGTAGGAAAGGCAAAATACCTTGAAAAATCTATGCATAGATTTGGAGATCTAGAGAGATCTCTTTCAATAAGTGACTTGTGTTTTAGCACAGCTGAAAAAATAATTCTTAAAATACACTAGAAAAGTTGCAGGGACCAAATAGTCATAGCAACATGAGGAAAAAGGCAAAACCAGCTCTTTAGATTTGTGGGCATGGAAAGACTTGAAACTGGAATATTATCATGTTAGGATTCAACAAATACAGCTGTTCAGGTGCTGCTATGTTAAGCTAGCATTACATTAGCTCAGTGTATGTGTTGTGATTAAAAAAAAAAAGAAGAAATCTGGAAAACGTGGTGTTTCAAGAAAAATTGGATAACAGAAAACATACTTGACTAGGCTGACAATTACAGGTGGTTTAAGTCCTCTCTGATTCTGCCAATAACCTTAATGCCACTGAATAACACAGGATGACATGTAAAAAGTATGACAGCTAGTCGCTCTAGAGTATTCAGTCAAAGAAATGAGAAGAAAAAGAAATGTTAGACTATTTAAGTAATGGTTATGTAGGAACTCTGAAGCAGAGTGCATCTTTCAAAGGAAGATAAATATCTAGAAAAATGTATAAGTATTTCAAGTCAAGATAAGAATTTGTAAGAAAAAATATTCTCATACACACCTTCTATGCTAAAAATTTGCTCTTTTCTTTCTTCTTTGTTTATGGAATTAAAACTGAATTATTTTTAAATTTAGATCAAAACATCTTTCAGGTCTCCAGATATTTAGCCATTGCTTGAAAAATGGTATGGAGGCTTTTCACTAACTTCACTGATAAATATTTTCTTAGTTGATTGTACTAAGGTAATTTCCAATTAGGAAAATGTATTGTATAAATATTAATGGTAATCAGAGACCACACTATGCCAAAATTGCATAGGTACATAACTGATATAGTCAGCATCTTATCTGAAAGAATACATTACCCATGACTTTTGTGAAAACAAAGAGAGGAAGAATGAATTTTATCAAAATATTATGAAGTTACGGTGGTTACACTCACAGCTAGACATTTAAAGGCTTGATTTACTTTGTTTTGTTTTTCAGTAAAGGACTGTACCCACTAGCCTTAGCAATTAGGAATGCAAATGGATTTATTACTATTAATATTACTATGAAAATATACGGGCAGAATTGTGTAAAATTATTATAGGCATTATGTCTAAGTCATAAAGACGCTTTCCCTATACAAACGCATTCAGTTGTGTTCTCATGTTAAGAAAGCTGGTATCTTAAATACTGTGTATCTTTCATATTACACACTACATACATACTTTGCAGAAAAGGAAGAAAAACAAAAGTTTACTTATCAGTGTAGAAAGAGCATATGAGGAAAAATATATATAAGGAAAAATTTATCAATAACAAAACTAAGAGAGAGATCGGTTAAATGCAATAATTTCTAAAGTAAGGTGAGATGTTATGTTACTTTCTAAAAGCTCAGGAGTAAAAGCAGCGACTAAGGGAAGAGTGTAAATTAAATCTCTTGTGTAGACAGTGACTGGTGGTTTTAATCTCTGCAGATCTCTGTGCGGGTGACTGTAATCAAAGCAACAATACAACACAAGAAAGGTAGTCTCGTGTCCATCTGAAGGCCAAATAGCTCACTAATACAACGATCTTTGTAGCTCCACAGCTTTTGGCTGTGGCCAAAAGATGCTGAGGGCAGAATACAAGAACAGGGTAAGCATGGAGTGAAACTTCCTTAACGTGTATGCTCTTTGACTCCAGAAAATTGAGGTTCAATAGGAATTTTTTTTATTATTAACTATATTGATTGAAATATTTTAAAAAATCTACATGGGTTCTTCTTACATCACTTGCTATTCTCTCTTTGAAATTATATAAAAAATAATCTGAAGTGTAACACCTTCTGGCAGAAGGTTTCACTATTTAATTATATATTTTGTTAAAAAACTTTGGGGTTTTTGTTTATATTCGCTTTGGCGTTTTGCTCCTTTTCTTTGCTGGATCTGGCAAACTACTTAATCAGGTAGTTAACTTTAAGCACACACATACTCTTCATGAGTTTTTAAGTTAATCATATGCTTGAATATAATGCTGCATTATAGTTTGAGTGTACAATAATATTTTCACTGTGCTGATTAACAAAAAGTTACAAAAGTTACAGGCAGCTAGAAGTTCTTGAAAATGGAAAAGTGCTGCCTAGTTCTAATCTTGCTTAAATTGTTCCGTGTGAGATTAGATCACACTTCCTACTTTGCAGTTTTATCTTTTTGTATTGCTAAACAGTACAATTATTAACTGTGCAGTCATTCAGAATCAATTTCTTTCAGCCATTTAAGTTTAAAAATACTAAACTGAAATGAAGAATCACTAGGCAGGATGTGCTGTTTTTCAGAAGTCTCACTTCTCAAACCGAGGGTAACGTAATTCCTCGTCGCGCGGGAGTGAAGACGACTGGGCTACTCTCCCGTTTCACAGAAGTAGTGCCCCTGCTCGTCTCGTGTAGTGTTCTGGGTGAGCCAAAAAAGGGAGAACAAAAAGCTAGTTATAACACAGGATTTCCTCCAGCAGGACTGTTCCTGAGAGCAGCTCAGATCTAGGGCAGGGAGCAGCTCAGATCTAAGGCAGGGAGCAGAAAGAGACATCATCAGTACCTGAACCCCGTTAGCTGCAAATCGCTTGACTCCAGGAGCAGCCTCACCAGCTGAAGACAAAGGGTTTCCGAGTCATGCCCACTGTCTTCGGATCACGGGAGCACGCACACAGTACAACGGGCTGTAAAAGCGTATTTCTGGCTTTAATGCGCTGGATACTTGAGTCCTTTTCTCCAAAAACAAATCCAAAATTTCAACTGCCTTTTTAAAATTCTTTTTCTAAGAACCCTGACAGGAATTAGTATTTTTTTATTTACATTACTTTGTATTTCAGTTCTTTACGTTCAACTAATCAACTGCTTTCATTGATCATTGAAACAAAGCACACAATAATACTCAGAAAACACAGCAAAATCATAGTTAATGCATATAACTTTTTATTTATGATATTTTGTAAACTTGAACTTTAACCATAGAAATATTTTGCACCAGAGCTTCCTGCCTACTGCCAAATTCCTTTTTGGCCCATTGGTTTTGCAGTAATACATTGCTAAAAAAAGGCATTTCTGAAGGAGTTTTATTTTTGCCTCCCTACAATTCACTTGTATGGATAGACTTCTGAGTTTCAGTTAATAGGTAGTCTTTCACTTGCACATTTTTAGATATTTGGGTTTTAATTGTGTTTCTTACTGGTGCTCTTCTATGTCTTTTTTTCTTTTTCTTTTTCTTTTTTTTTCCTGAAAGGATAGAAGAAGAACAAGAGGAAAAAACACAACGGAGAGCAGGGGAGAATTAAATAAAAAGGTGATGGACTAATATTGATCTGAACAGACACCAGAGAGCATTGAGGCTTGTTGTACAGATGTGGATGAATGAGATGGAGCTTGGAAAAACCATCTCAAGGAGGAGCATAACAGGATACAGACCGCAAAGAAAGACTAGGATTTAGGAGGAGAGAGAATCGCTAGATTGAGTGGGGAAAGTGGAAGCAGCCATGTTAGCAAAAGATACTGTCACCTGACAACAATGAGAAGGACTACTGATGAGCCGTTGTGGTTCTGATCGTGCAAGCTACACTGTTCAAAGCAATTCTTCAGCTAATCAAGAAAATCGGAAGCACCTTTTCACCAACTTGTTAAGCATTTGATGAATTCAAAGTCCACTTTTCAAAAAGTTATTGAAGAAAAGCTGAAGAAGGACGCATGTAATGTTTTTGACTGAGCCATTTTGTGGTATTTAACTTCACCATTTCCACACATAGTAACAGGTTTGGGGACCAATTAAAGACAACGCTCACTGATGCTGGAGAAGCCTACTGCGTGACACAAGTGGCGGTAATAAAATTATTAGGAAATTCAATCTGGAAGAAGACTATGATTGATGTACTAAAATTCTATGAATTCACTATGCTGTAGCTAAGACAAAAAATCAGTTATTGCTCTATGCAGGACTGACCATAATTTAGTCCCTGTTTCAGTAAATATTTATTCATGCAGCTTCCATTACTTTATCACACCAGCATTTTCACTCTCAAAAAAGACTTAAAAAGACAAAACTGCTGGTTTTCATCTTCAGCTGTACTCTAAACTACTATTTATTCTGTTTTCTCCCTTCTGCAGCCCTGTGCTTGACCATGTATGACACTTTCATATCACAAATCATCAATATAATGACAGATAGAGGTTGAATACACTAGGATTGGCACAACCAAAAGCAAGGTATTCTTCTGTGTCTAACTGCTGTGTTAGTGAACATAACATTTCAGTTTTAGCTACAGAAGTCCTGGCCTCCACACAGGTGTTACTAATACACTACACAGGTGTTACTAATACACTATGCAAAGCAGGAACTAGAACATTTGTGTATTCAGGGTTTTGCTTTTAAAGACTGGTTCTATTCAGCATTGCTCTAAAGAAAATTTTCGGTATCCTGGCTTTGCACGTTGCTCTCTTGTCTCTGATTTAACGCCTTTTAAGGAGTTCTGTTATTATGCTAAGAGCTGAGGCATGGAGGATTCAAACAGAAGCAGCCGTCTGTGGTTCAGCTCTTCTTTCTCGTGATGAGGCTGTGATTGCACATGTGGTGACCTGCCTTTCTAGAGAGGAAGCAAACGTTACAATGGTGAGAGGGATCTGCGCCAAAGGCAATATTGTTCACTCCTTACTACATTCGTAACCATGAAAGCCCAAATAACTGTTCATATTTCTCCTTTTGTTGTTAAGCATTGCAGCAGATCACTTGTTTTTCTTGTCCTGAGGCCTCAACTGCTTTCATAGTTATTTCATTGCTCTGTTTCTACCTTGCTGCACGGTTTCTGCAGATGGGTACTTTTCTTGACTGTACTGTCGGTGCATAATAGCCCTTGGCACTTCCACTTTAGTGCCGTTATATTTAATGGGAAAATGCTTCAAGCAGCTGCAATTTGGCTGCTGTATTTTCTTAGAGCCAACTGGTTTCCTGGTACACAAAAATCATGAAAACGGCAAAATGCATTCAGGATCTGTGTGGATTGCCATGACAAATGAAAGGTACATATACAGCCATGCAAGAAAAAACATTTCTGTGTCCTGAGAACTGTATTTACCAGCTGTAACCACTGCAACCATGAATTATCAAGGGCAGTGTGCTAGGTTCAGCATTACCTTTTGAACAACTTTCCAGGCAACACTGCAGGATGCATTCTGACTAGAGAGACTAATTCCAAGCTTGACTCTCTGTTTTGCACCAGGAGGTACTGGTCTGTTATGATACCAGTAAGAAAGGAACTCAGACTCTGTAAGGTATCATTTAAAATGCAATTTATTCGAGCTAGCACCACAAGGAGAGACCAGCATGGATAATCTTACATCCCTTTAGATGATGGGAACTCCAGGACGTCTTGCATCTCATGGGCCTCCAGTCCAGATGCAGCAGGCTGGGCAGACCCCACCCACAGAAAAGATTCCCCCATTTCAATCATTTGAGCTATTATAGGATGTTCTTACAAGAAAATGTCTTTGCAGCACAGTGCAGTACAACACAAACACAGCAGACGCTTGGGCGTACTCGTGTTAACTTCTATGTGGATCACTAAGTCCTCAGTGTACAGTGGTCTCCTGGTCAGGATCAATGAGCTTTCTTCCTTACAAATGCATAAATTTATGCTACAATGTATGTATGTTTAATTGAAGTTGAGCTGCCCTGCGGGAGTTGACACGCATGTTATCATCTTGATTACTGAGATAATTTCTGTACATGGCAAGGAAGAGAGAATCTTCTTTCTGAATTGTTTTCTAAGTGTCAGCCTGGGTCCCCAACAGGATGGAGGAGCTAAGAATCAATGTGTGATACTAAAAAGTCATCAAGAATAGACTGTAAAGACTGTGGATTGATACGTGCTTTAAGGGCTGAAACCCACTTACATACAGAAAATATAAGCAGGCTTGAAAATGTGACAAAATTAACTGTTCGTGGTGAACACAAACATCCATTTACGGTCTCTCAAGAAGCTAAGTCCTCTTAGAAAACAATAAGCATGACAATAATTTGAGTAAGATAGATGCACTTAATCCATTTTGCCTGGTGCTTTATGTACCTCCATTTAAATAAGGAGCCTGTATAATAATTCCTGTATTTATTCTCTCTGTGACTCCCCTAGTCTCAGGGGAGAACAGCAGAACTTACTTAAACCTGATCAGATTTCAGGACAAACAGGGTAAATTGTGCTCTTCGGTTCAGGCTAGGAATTCAACAACTGTCAGTGTTCATCCTATAATATATAGGACACATGGTCTCTTATTTTAAGGAATGCACTCTGGAAATGGTCATGAAATTAGCATTGTAACCTTAAGCAGGTTACTCAGTACATTTTGACAATTCCACTCATCATAAAAAAGCTAGTAAGACCTGAATACAGTTGCATATTCTCCATGATATCTAACTAAACATCTGTTAGAATAAATTTGCCCATATCTGCTTAAAATAGTGGCCCACAAATAGTGCTTTAGGTTTGGATATTTTAGTAGAATTCAATAGTACCTGATTGTACGGGCAGACTCCAATTCTTCATTTAAGAGAAAGCCCTTCTTTGGGATATCTAACAGCTTGTGGTGTGTTGACCTTGGCTAGCCACCAGATGCCCACCAAGCCTGTCTACCACTCCCCCTCCATCAACAAGGAGGAGAAAATATGACAAAAATCTCATGGGTCAAGATAACGACAGGGAGATTACATACCAGTTACTGCAATGGGCAAAACAGACTCGACTGTTTATTTTATTGCTAATTAATAACAGAATAGGATAGTAAGAAATAAGAACAAAACTAAAAAACACCTTCCTCCTACCTTTCTCTTCTTCCCAGGGCCAACTTCACTCCTAACTCTGCTACCTCCTCCTCCCCAAGCAGCACAGGGGGACAGGAAAGGGGGGCTGGGGTCAGTTCATAACGTTTCACCTCTGCCACTCCTTTCTCTTCACGCTGCTCCCCGGCTCCAGCGAGGGGTCCCACCCACAGGATACACTTCTTCACGAAATTCTCCAATGTGGGTCCTACCCATGCGCTGTGGTTCTTCACGAACTGCCCCAGCGTGGGTCCCTCCCACGGGCTGCAGTCCCTCAGGCACAGACTGCTCCAGCGTGGGT
>JAVKLA010000058.1:16183573-16210726 GCA_034782735.1 Sagittarius serpentarius
CAGATTTAGACTAGATATAAGGAAGAAATTTTTTACAATGAGGGTAGTGAAACCCTGGCCCAGGTTGCCCAGAGAGGGGGTAGATGCCCCATCCCTGGGAACATTCCAGGCAAGGCTGGATGGGGCTCTGAGTGACCTGATTGAGCTGAAGGGGTCCCTGCTCACCGCAGGGGGGTTGGACTAGATGGCCTGTGATCGTCCCTTCCAGCCCAAGCCAGTCTATGATTCTATGATTTTCAACACAATGAAGCAGAAAGGAGGGATAGCACTGTCTTTGCACTACCTCTGCCTTTTACTCCATGCCTCACCAGGAATATGCCTAGGTTTAGAGGAACAATTTCTTTTTGTCAAGTAATTAAATTAGAAACTGCAAATTGATTTTTGTTGTGCTTTTATAACCTTTAGCCATTTTTTCCTCTTCCTTAGCCTGCTTGGATATTTGAATGTGAATGAGGTGTTTCAATGTGAATGGAAGCTTGTTAATGGTTAAAACGTGAAGCTGGTGCTTGGATCACTTACTTATAAAGCTTATCTCTGTGTTCCTGCTACATCAGAATTTTTTAAAGAAATTGTCTAACAAATCTACATGTTCCACATCACTAACAGCAGCCTCCTGCAGTCTGGTTGCAACAGTGAGTGAAGAAACAGAAAATAAAAGATCTCTCTGAAAAATGAATTAATGACATGAGTGGTATAAAGACGACACCTAGCCTCTAAACCTAACGGTAGGTAGAAGCTCTTTACTCAAAACCCAACACAAAATAATAGAATTTTCCATTCCATTTAATGCTCAGTCTTTTTGCCTGAACTCACTAAACTTCTGTTCAAGGACTGCTCTTATTTAATTATACAGCTTCACGTCTCCGGTGTACACATCACCTGCTGCGGATTTTAATGTCAATGGAAAGATTAATTGAATTTATAGACTCCATAAAATAAAGTAGACAGTTTCATGTTTATCAGAAGATGAATAAAACAAAATTGCCCAAACTCAGTATTGACTTCCTGCTTCTTTTTTGTGTATGATATATCCTATACTTTCAGACTACTTTAACATATTTTTCTTTCCCTTTCTTTGTTCTTACTAAGTGATTTTTCATAAAAGTGACCAAATATAGAGGCATTTATTTGTATAAAGGACTTCTTTCCTCTAAACCAAATTTGTATAATACTTCATAAGATTAGCTCCCTGGAAATATGGTTTTAACAATATTTTTTAAAAGTTGGTGGAAAAGAAACTATTTCCAGTAAGAAGGAGAGACCCTATCTCTTGCTTCTAAAAAAAAGAAAGCACACTTCCTTCCTCATAAATACAGCTCTTCTCCCTATTTTAAATTTAATTTTTCCCAGATGCTGTGGAAGTAACTACATGCTAAGTGACATGAGGAGTTATAACAATAAACTAAGGATGAAAACTATTTTAACAGCTGGATTGTTAATTAAATCTAATAACAATCCAATAACAACAGAGCTTCTCATCATTAAGTATCTTGTGATTGTACATCGTGATACTGAAACCAAAAGTTTTGAAGTCCTAACTCATTCCTTATTCAGTCAGTGACTGGAGATGCTGTTGATTTCAAACCAGTGAAGTTTCACTTTGAATTTGAGTCAGCTGCATTTGTCTGTTACATCTACCAGATCCAACAGGAGCAATGACAGTATCGCAATAATTTTGATGGGTTAAAGTTAGGTATAATACAAGGGTATGACGGAAGAGTAGTACCTTTTATTAGACCAACTAAGGTTATGTTTATTCTAGAGAAGCTGAGAAAAATATTGAATTCTAAAATGTGCACTTTTCCCACATCTCAACTCCGTATCAGTGAGACCTACATACATTCCAAATTCTTGCTTCCATAGAGAGGAACAATTGTCTTCTTTTACATGGCCTTGTTGAAGTTGTGTCATTCTTCAGTAGACGTGTTCTAGAATGGAAAATCAAAACCCTGGAGCACAGCCTGAAGTAGTTTATAATATGAAGAAAGACTTATATGCATAAAACTTTTTTGGTTTTCAACTGGGACCAGTTGGTGTTATAAAGGTATTATTTTCTCATTTAGGAAAAAAAAGGGGGGGGGAGTGGAAATTCAGCATCTTTTTCATGACAAAATTCTGGATGAAACATGAGAATTGAGTTCTTGTTTCATCTCATTGCTTTAAGGAACTCAAAAACTGAACTGAAAATGATAGCATCAGAATCACGTAGTTTGGAAGAGACATCCAGAGGCTGGACATCTGGTTCAACATCCTGTGCAAAGCAGCTCAGGCCATCTGCAGTCAAGCTTTGATTGTCCTCAAGGGTAGAGGTTCCACCACATCTCTGGTCAACAGTTCAAGTGTTCTAACTCTCTTATGGTAAATTCTTTTTTTCCTTTTATTGAGTCAGACTCGTCCACTTTCATACTTGCAACTGTTGCCTCTCACCCTTCCACTGTATATCTTTAACCACTGTCTGTCCCCATCTTTTCTACACCCTCCTTTTAGGTAGTTTTAGAGAAATGAGATGTTCTTTAACCTTCTCTCTCCAGGCTGAACATATCTAGTCCCTGATCAACTTGACTTTCTCCAGTATATCGATGATTTCCTTTTAGCAAGGAGCCCAATACTGGACGTAGCTATCCAGTTGTGGTTCCACAAATAAAGGGAAAGAGGTAGATGTGGTCTCAAATGGATAGGAAGAATCTCTTCAGCCTGGTGGCTATATCCTTTCTAATACAGCCCAGTGTGTAGTTGACTTACTTTGTGGCAATCATCTACTGTATGTGGTTGGAAAAGGTGTCAGAGAAGATTTGCACTACAACCTTTCCAGAGCCTGAAGGGAGGTTGACCAGCCTGTCTAGATTCTTCTTTTCCTTCTTGATGGTAGGTGTGATGTTTGTCTTTTCCTGCTCACTCAGAACATGCCCAGCTACCCTGACCTTTCAAAGATAACAGACAGTGGACTCCTAGCGAAATTGGCCAGGTCCTTCAGCACCCTTGTATGTATCCCACCTGGTCCCACAGACTTTTGTCCAGTTGGTCTGAATAACTTTCCTGCTGTTGATGTTACCACAATCATCTAAGTTACTTCAGGCTTCCTTGAAGAATCAAAATGAAACCAAGACAATTATTTTAGTTTTAGAATCAGTTACAGTATAAATAAAAAGGGATGGTCTAGTTCAGTACAGCTATATTGACTGAGAGTAAAGAGTATGAACAAGCAGCAGCATGAAATATGCCCCCAATTACAGAAACATTATCTACCTCCTTTTTAAAGCAGCGTAGTGACACTTGAAATGGAGTAATAACAGCATATGACTCCATAATCTGTATTCATATTGCCTTTTTTATAGCTAGTATTCCACAGATTTATGTAATTTTCATCTGTCAAAAACATTACTTTAAGAATATTAGGTGCTCTATTATTAATTGTATCAAACTCACAAATATGAAAAATAATAAAATGCAAGACAATTTGTATCTGACAGGAGCAAAAGGAAAGTTCTGGGAAAACAAGTTTTCTTGGTACTTTGTGTTCTAGAAAATACACATTTAGAAAAGTTAACTATAACTGATGTTTACTATTGGAGCTTGATACATAATTCAGACCCAAAACGCTTCTAGATCCATAAGCATCAAATTCAGAATAGATATACATACACAATTTCTTATTAGCATAAAATAGTCTAAAACCCATAGAATTAGATAGTAATACTTGGGATAGAACTCATTGAAATTTCTTTTGGATTCTTACCTTGTTCAATGTAAGTTATAGTAATATTTATTCAAAATACAAAAGAACAGCACAATTACATCAAATTTTTGCTTAAAAAAACCCACAAAGCAGTAGTTTATTTAAAAAAAAAATTGCTAGCGTCTTTAAGCGTAGAATTTAACTTCAGATTTAGACATCTAAATTCTAGTGTTAACAACATAGCTCACAACATGTAAACTGCTGTCTAAGGTCCTGTCATAGTCAATGAAGATGTAGCCAGAAGTCAGTGGAGTCTAGGGATCTATTTATCTCTTCCTAAAACAGGTATCTGCTCCGGGAGAGCTGAATAGCTCTCTGTTTCCATTGACTCTGCTGACTAGATGGCTATTGACTGTAGCAGGAGCTTAGATACCTAGCCCACGTGTAATCATTTATGTTGTAGATACCTAAATTTAGCAGAATGACTCAGTTGCCTAAGCGTAGGTTCCTGAACAGTGATAGCCTGCTCACGTGTTTCTGGATAAATAGTTGTCAGGCACAGCATAGTACACAGTGGTATAATGGCACTAGAAGCTTATGTTCAAGCAGCTTTATGTGTCTGATTCAGGAGGTGAATCCAACCCCAAACCAGAGTGTGGTTTTCTCAGTCGCTAGCAAACTTGAAGCGTGGACTAGCTGACGAGCAGGAAGACACCAGCACCTGGAAATATCCTAGGCCTGGCACGGTGACTGGGTAAGGGCCTTGTTGTTCTCTGGGCTTAAAGCACTGTGGTAATTCATGTGACAACGTAACTGCGGTTTGCTCTGGAGGGTGAGGGTGTGTGCATTCTTCACCAGTGGACCTCAACGCTGATCAGCCAGTAGGGAGGGCTCAAGCTGGGCTTCTCTGTAGTGTGTACTCAGCCTTGCTGCTGGCTGGGCCTGCAGAAGGGAGCGGCAGCAGCTGCATCCACCCGATGAAGGCAGGAGGATCCAGGAGCTCAGAGCCCACTGGAGTCAGCTCTGAGCAGGCTGGGAAGGAGCACTCCCCTGGATCTTGAAGTCCAATGGAGTTAGTTGTGCTCTTACATACAGCAGAGATAAGAGGAAAATATGAACTTTGGAAGATTCCTAAATGTATGAAATTGTATGCTTAGATGAAACCAAGACGGATCCGAGTAAAATAATTATATTTAGTTCTTTTATTCTGAATGCTTTTTAAATTGTTGATCATTCAAAACGATTGCATTCTTACAATTTATCTCTCACAATCAAATCACAGTGTAGGGCATGTTGTTTCAGATTCAGTGGAAATACTTAATTGCCAAATTTTTTTAACCCTTTGACCTTATATTTGCATTTTTTATAACCTCTTCTTCCTTTGTAACCCTCATTGTCCATGGTCATACTTTTTTGTCCTTGACGTACTGCTAGTATCTGTGAACCCCTGCCAAATTCAGTAGGCTAGAAATACAGACATATGTAGTCACGGCAGTCTGCAGCAATGATGGCATCATGTTGATGTTACCTCCTTCAGCTGTATGGCCCACCAGTTTATCTGGGATCATCAGGACAACCTGTCACAACGACAACTCTGCAACACCAGCTTTCATTCTGAAATTATTTTTATCTCCCAAACTGCATCCATAAATGAGTATTTCCAACCCTTATCCTATTTTAAAAATTTGACCTTTTCTCCAATGTTATGTTCTGTTACTGTTTTTCCTCTGTATCTCTGTTTTTTCCATATAACTTATTGCAATTCTTAGGAACCATGTGTGTTACAAAAATTGTAGTATCAAACATCAACACGCTGGAAGAGAACAGTCTCAGCACGAATAAATGAAAAACAGTTTAGAAGAGGTGCCATTAATTCCCAAGCAATAGAATAACTTCAGCAGAATGTGCTTTTTGATATTTAACATAGACCACTAAATGTAAGTAGGTCAGCTTCTGTGCATACAAGATTTTTCTCCTAATTCCTTTGCATACACTAACAGCTTAAAGTAGTTATAAAATAAGTCTCTCCTGTGTTTTCCCTGTACATTGCTGTGCATTTTGGTGATAAAAGCCATGAAGCTATACTTCTGGTGGGCCTGGGAAGAAGCAATTGTAAGTTGTTTCAGCTGCCTAATTTTCTAGTGGCAGTAGGGAGCTGGATCTTTCAAAGAACAGAATTTGGATAGAGCACCAGATCTAGCTAATAGTCATCTCATTACTTTATTAGATCTCACATTCTTCACCTTGGCTAGTCCTATGAAGAAATGATTAAACTATCCATCAACAATTCCTTCACTAACATGAACTTCTGAAAAGGATATGCTGAATGACGCTTTTCTGTTTCTGGAATACCTTTATTTTTTAATATCGCTACAATGAAGCTGCTCAGGTCTTTCAGACTTAGTACCAAATATTATTAAAGGAACAAAACAAAACCACACCAAAAAAACCCTAAAAAAATCCAGAATTGAGCCAATGCATAATAACCAATCTTTTCTAGCAAGGCATTACTCAATTATTTGATTGAATTAATGCATTTAGCAGTATAAGCTATGCTCTTTACCTCTTTAAAATGTTTAGCTGTCTTTTAAGTGTCACCTTACTTTTGAATTCCTGGGTATTTAATTTCTTATTTTTAGAGAATTACAGCATTAAGTGTTTTTTCCAATTATTCTTTGGTATACATTCAGAACCTCCACTTCAGTCTAACCTACGTTTCTTTATTTAGGAAGACTGCTTTCTCCTAACCGATGCAAGTGCAACATTTGTGTAACTTCAGTGATTTCCATTGGGTTACCTCAGCTCTGTACTGTGGTACTGCAGATGAGAAAGTGAGTAACAGAGAAGGCAAGACTGATGCAATAAGTCCTTAGAATACCATATGGGGTTTTTTTATTCCAGATACAAAAAATTTGAGGAGATATAGATTTATATAAGCATCAAAGCCTTCCAACTATCTGTATCTGAAGGAAAGACAGAAACAGGAAAAGTTCTGTGTCAGCATTTTCCATCAGCTATGAGTGTCATGTCATATCCTCAGGAATTTGAATGTGTGGAAGTTTAAGCCAGAAGACCAAGTTAAATGAGAGAATCCAATGCAAAAAAATTGCAAAGTTCTTTCTAAATTAACTGTAATTTAAAATAATTCTGGATTTTTTCTGCATAAATTTACAAAACCAAGTTATTCTAATGTTATAGAAATTACTGCTCATATATCTAATTTATGAATCCAACATTACTTCCCTTGTACCTCTAGGAATTACCTTTTTCTTTTGTTCTCTTTGATTTTGCCAAAAGAAAAAAAAAACCCAACAGTGGAAAAGGACTGCAGGTTTAGCATCACATCAGACTTCATTCTAAAGCTCCATCAGAGCCAGAGATTCTAAAATTCATATTCTTCTTCTGTGCCTTGAGTTTTGTTCCATAACATAGTTATAATACATTATCTCTTTTTCCAGCAATATTTCAAGATACTTACCATCAGAATAAATATTGTGTTCCTGGGATCATAAAAGCACAAAGGACAGATTTGCACTCATTTAGAATGCTCTTGCCATCTGCTAATCTGGTAGAATTTGGACTGATCAGGTGAAATGATTCCAACAGAGTATTTCAGACATTATCCTCTTCCTCCTTGATAAAATGAACTGTTTACTTGCCCCTTTATATCCCTTGACTCACTTAAGCTTAGTAATTTTAATTGGATTGAGAAAATCAAACATAAATACTCAAGCAGGAAGGATCAGAGTAATCCACCTTTCTTATGAGAAGGGAGAAGTACTTAGACGAGCAGAAGGAGAATCAAAAGAAAAAATAATTCTTACAGAGGGTGTGAAAAATGTTGGACAGGATGGTTCTTGGCACCCGCTCAAAAGAGAGAGACAATTCCTAAAAGGATGTTTTGGGGCAGGCATGTATTTGTTACCAGACACAATACTGAGGTAGTAACCTCATCCATTTCTCTACAGGACGGCCAGGAGTCCAAGGCTGAGCTCTCTGGATGTGACAGCCTAGGCAGAGACTACAAGAAGATTGCACAGTGTCTCACCTATCAGTTTTGTTTTCACAGAAACAGGCACGTTGGCAAAAGCAGAAAAAAACCCCAGAACTCAGCTTTTACTCTAATACCATGGCTCCTACATTGGCTGATTGACACTATTCCCTAAGACAGCATAGCTTTGTAGTCCCTAAACTCTGAGGCAAATTACCTGGAGTAGGAGTGTGTCCTAGGGAAATGTCACTACACAGTTTCTGTGGTCTAATGTTCTTCTCAAGCATTCATTGCTGGCCACTCAACTAAATGGACCTTTGATCTGGACGGGTAGAGGCATTCTTAAGTTCTTCTAGAGCTTGGCCTAGAGGCTAACTAGTGATGGCAAATGGCATGATCTTAGACAATTGTCTGAGACTGCTGCTACTCAAACCATCCAGAAACAGCCATCTGATTTCTTCCTTCTTTGCTTAGTAGAGAACAAGTCTGGGGAGCTTTCAGGGAAGGGAAGGGAAGGGAAGGGAGATGAAATTCAAAGTATGATGAATGTTATAACTGATTGGTTTGTTTAGAGATTCTGTATATGCATTGCATGTTACTTTTGTAGAAAGGACGTCATTAAACAGCAGAGAGAGAATCTGCTTATCCCAATCCTAGCTGCTACATTCTGGTTTCAGAAGATATTAATTTACAGTCGTTGAACAGGTACATCTAGGAGTGCTCAGAATCAGGTGTGTGCAAAATCCCAGCCGAAACCCGGCATTAATAAAAGAGCAGAGATGTTGAATTCACAGGAAACGCTGTGGACTTCCTCATAACTGAAAAGTCATGGTACTGAACTTAAACAAGACCGGGTCAGACCAATAGACATGGGTAATAACAGGTAGAGGGCATATTTGTAAATTAATCTTTTATTTTAATTGTCTCATTCATGAGATGAAGGATTTGTCTTTTAAGAAATCATTATTCCAATTTTTGCTTTAATAATACAAATCTTAAGAGAGTCCATATCTGTTTCTTGATTTTTATGTGCTTGCTTCAAGAAAATGTGTGGGCAATTCAGTCTTAAATCCCTTACCAACCCAGTGTCTCATACCACAAAGATATAATAAATTTGTCTTAAATCCATACCTTGCCTCTACTGTTGTATAGTCATTCAAAATCCAAAGTGTGCCAGCGCTGGGGCACGGTGTTAAGATATCCAGAAAGCTGAACTAGGAGACAAGAAGACTAGCTACAAGCAAAACAGCTGAAACATGACTGCTCAAGTGGATGCATCAATGCTGTAGGTTAATCCCAGCCGGCAGCTCAGCCCCACCCAGCCGCTCGCTCACTTCCTTACTAGTGGGATGGGGGAGAGAACCACAAGGGTAAGAGTGAGAAAACTCATGGGTTGAGATAAAGACAGTTTAATAGGGAAAGCAAAAGCTGTGCACACAAGCAGTGCAAAACGAGTTCGTTTACTACTTCGCATCAGCAGGCAGGTGTTCAGCCATTTCTGGGCAAGCAGGTCTTCATTATCTGTAATGATCACTTAGGAAGACAAATGCAGTAACTCAGAACAACCCCCCTTCCTCCTTCTTTCCTCAGCTTTTATTGCTGAGCATGACATCCTATGGTCTGGGATGTCCCTCGGGTCAGTCGGGGTCAGCTGTCCCGGCTGTGTCCCCTCCCGACTCCTTGTGCCCCCCCAGCCTCCTCGCTGGTGGGGTGGGGTGAGGAGCAGAGAAGGCCTCGGCGCTGGGTAAGCCCTGCTCAGCGACAGCTAACACATCCCTGTGTTATCAGCACTGTTTCCAGCACAAATCCAAAATGTAGCTTCATATGATCTACTATGAAGAAAATTAACTTCATTCCAGCCAAAACCAGTACAATCAAGTATCCAGGCACATGTAAGTCTAGAAGAAGGGAGAGTATATTTATCTGCAGACTCTGATAGGTACTTGGAAAATTTAATCTCTCCCTAAAAATATACACCCATCTCCCCTGATAAAACTAGGCAACTTTTATTTATTTATTATTCATTCATTTATTCATTTATTTCAACAGCAGATATACAGAACAGAAAAAAACCCTGACCAGCAGGCAAAGGTCTGTCTCACGTAAGACAAACCACAGAGCTGCAAGAAGGCCTATGTGCAAAAGCTGCTTTGGGGAGCGTTCCCATCACAGCTCTCACTTCACTTTGAAAACCTCTGTTTAGCCTCACTCTTCCATGGAGTCACAGATTTCTCTGTGCCTTGAACCTGGCCTAGGCTGAGACCTCTGTCATGAGACACCTCAAAGACCCAAGGTGGAAAGCCTGTTCGTAGGATACCTCACATAAAAGACCTTTGGAAACCACTCTCAGCTGAGTCTGCTGTTTTTCAGGGCCCTGAGTGCACTAACAGGCGTTAATTGTCCTGATCAACTTAATCTGGGTCCTCCACCCAAGCACCCTCTCCCCACTGGCGTGGGAGCTGTGTTTAAGATAAGGGCTGAGGCTTGCTCCTTGCCTAAACTACATCGTACGTATGTACGTGTGTGTGCATGCATTTGATTTTATATATATAAATTCTAATACTCAACAAATAAAACCAATCTCCTAATTTCTTGGCGCTACCAGACAGAAAGCTACATAAAGAAATTTCTAAATGTTTTCTTAGTTTCAGTTAATGACAACGCTAAGTCTCAAAACCTAGAAGAGATTGTCCTGAATGTTGAACATTTCAGAGTGACTTTTTGAAGCCTTTTTTTTCCCTTTTAAGTGCAAAAAACCCCCAAACCTTAATAGACTAAGTGAAGGGAGAATGGCTTATACAGTCCTTCAGATTTGCTAATTCGAGTAATGTTGCCATGGTAGTCCCTTTTCTTCGTACAGAGACTGCTGTGAAAACTAAAGAGGTAATTGAAGGCAATTTTTGTTCTGTTGACAATTTTCTATTTTTTTTTATTTCTGTTTGTCTCTTTGGAAACGAAGAAAACTTTTCTCTACTGCATAACTTTATTGCACAAAACCTAATGATTTTTTTTGAGACCACGTAGAGCATGTTTCAAGAACTTTTGTACAGGGAGTTGGCTACCCAGGTGGGAAGCTAGCCAGGAAGCCAGGCAATCGGAGCAGTCTGCCAGGTGGGAAGCGGGGTAGCTGGGCAGCCCTGACAGCCATGAAGTCCAGTGAGATGGGCAGGCTGCCCGTTCACCCACCATGACGCCAGCTGGCATGCAAGGGGTGGGAGGGAAGCCTCTCTGCCTGCTTGGTTTCCACAAAAAATGCAGAGGAACCAGCTTGTTCCCATGAAAAACATCATTTTTGTGGAACCAGAATCCTCGGATAGGAAACTGTTTTGGAAATTGTTCAACCAGGTGTTTTGATAGCCATGAAAATCTTAGTATCAGGGTGCAGTACCAGTGGGGCTGCTCCACATGGGAAGACAAGCTAGGAGCCAAGGCTCCCGGCTGCACAGGCAGGGCAGTGTCCTCACCAACAGGATGCCATCCCCCGGGGTCGGAGCAGAGCCAGGGGGGTCCCAGTGGCAGGACCCACTAATGGTCCTAGGCAAGCTGAGGTAATCTGTCACTGGGACCCATCCACGGAGCCCAGGCAGGGCCAGAGTCAGCACAAAGCTACGCATAATATAGGACCCAGGAGGCAGGTCTGGGTGTCTGTCCAGGAAGATCAGGGCAACAGGGCACCGGGCTGGGCAGAAGCACACCTGCAGCGCAGCTCAGGCCAGGACTGGTTGCCCATGCTAGGGCTTACATGGCGTTCCCAGAAAAAAAGGACAGAGGATGCATGTCTAGGGATTCCAGGTGAGGCCGTGTCTCAAATGAGTGGCTTGGACCGCTTAAAGAATCACTGTCAAGGGTACTAGCAAAAGCGGAATTTATAAAAGGGAATTTATAAAAGCACGACTTCACAAATTTTGATGGCAAGGTTCACCCTACTAATACTAATAGATGAAATGTACAAAGGAAAATCAAGTTAGAATCAGACTAGAATGGTTTATACAAAGATCGAAGATGCAAAAGGGTGAGGGAGAAACATACAAAGGAAAATTGACTTAGAATTGATTTTTCATGATTTGCACAGAGATCGGAGATGTAAAAGGTAGGGGAGACCCTCCTGTTGAGTCACGAGGTTTAGAGAAGACCCTCTTTACTTTCTAAACTCCTGATGGAGCTTAGGTGCGGCTGGATCCACTCCTAGTCCCAGACTTAGACAACGGTTTATATCTAAAGGGATTATGTGTGTAGCAGCAGTCTGAGGTTCATTCACAGTTTGAGGTGAATCGCAAGACTTAGAAGAATTTGATCATTTTAACATTTACAAAGTGATTCAACAGAATCTACTACAGTGAGTTAATTACAGATTCAAAAGTGCTATATTTATATTATACTTGCTGTAGGATACCCAGGTCAATTCGCACACAGACACTAAGATATATATATATATAAATAAACGTATACCTGTTAAAAATTCCCCTTGAGTTCAGTGAAATATTCACGTCAAATATCTTGGCATTTTCTGAACAGGTGAAGGGTTGATCCTCAAGGAGTGAAGGGTATCAGGCCAGCTCCTGTCGTCAGCAGTCAGCGATGGTCCTCTGATTTTCGCAAACTGGAGAGTTGGCGAGCTCTGAGAGGCGTCCCCCTCAGAGGGAGATGCTGGTCGCAGCCTGCTGCGGTCCAGGAGGGCTCAAAAAGCCTCACTTAGGACCGCTGTTTATAGGTTTGCGAGATGATTGGCTTTAGTCATCAGGAAATTACTGAAATTCCAGTAACACTGGTACCGCTTCACTCAAGCTATGATCCAGGTAAGGGATGTTCCAAGGTTGTCAGGGGATGACTAATTATTCCTGCTCTCGTTCCCCACATCAGTGAGGCAACAGGAATTATTGGCAGGGTCAGTGCTGCTCCCCACCTTAGCCATGCAAGAGTTCCTGGTACGGTCAAGGGACGCTTAACCACCCCACTCGTTACGCAAAGGCTAAGGCCTAACAGGAGTTCCTGAGATCGTCAAGCGGCCCAGGAGGCAGGGGGCTGCACCACCACAGGCTGGTAATGGCAGTTAAGGCCAGTTAATATGCTCATAATCGTAACACTTAGATAAAGGTAAATTGTCATTTGTGAAGTCACATATGTGCTCCATAATGAGGTGGTGTGTTTGCATACGTTTATCATCTGTATCTATTATGCATTAAACATCAAAGTCAAATAAGAAGAGGAAGGATTTAGAAAAACAAAATATAATGTGGATGTTGGTAAACCCAACAGTAATAAATATATTCTCTCAAAAGTAATTAAAAATGCAGAATGCACTGTTTGTGTACATCCCATATTTTCCATCCACAAAACAAATTTACATAATGGTGTACATTTCAGACTAGGGCTTGTAAAACCTTATTTGAGAACCTATGAAAAAAAAGTCTATACTATTTTTGAAGACAACTCTTTACTGTAACATATTTTTTCTAATGATGGACTAGTCTTTCTAGGAGAGAGCAGAATACTTACTCATATGCCTAATATTAAGCCACTGAAGTTCGTGAGTGTGCTTAGGGCATTCTGTTGACTTCAGGTATTCTGAATACCATTGGGAATATGGGCTACATTTCCAAGCAGTATAAACTGTCATGAAGAGGTTACAATGATTTACCCAAAGTATTATGTGAGTTCCCAAAAATAACACTTCCAATGCAAACTAACTTCTCACTGAAGTCACCAGGGTTTAAATGGATGCTTACATTGACTTATCTTTATCTCTACCTGTTTCGCTGAACAAGAACTAATATAAACATATGCTTGAAACTGGTTATTTCATTGAATCAAAGCCTGGAAAGTTCCCTTGACTTCAGCATGAATAAATGGGATTTTGATTTGCAGTGAAATTTGCTTTGCAAAAAGAAGTTTTAAACGTCTCACTACACAGATGCAACAGGATGCCTTTGCTTCCCTCTGTCTCCTTCTATCCCTATATTTTTCAAATAAAGGTTTTTTTTTTTACTTTTTCAGATCTTTAGCCTGTTCTCATTTAAATATGCTGTCTAACTTGTGGATGTAAAAATGTGGAAGCTCTACATGCACAAACTTTACATTCACAGTTCAGTAAGACTCAATTTGAATGTATTGCACTTCTTTCAGCTATGTATTATCAGTACAAGAGTAAAAAATGAAAGAATGCAGGAGTGTAAAGCACTAAGAAATAGGGGTTTTTAATAAGAATGTTGGAAATGGCTATGTATATGTTTCGCATAATGATTAAGGAGTAGAATAACTGTCTGTAGATGTCTGGCTAGTGGAGTTCCCTCCAGAATGGTTATTTAGACAATGCAGTGGTTTTTATTGCGTTGTATTATTTATTCATGTCTAAAAGAACTCGAGCCTGATTTTCAGAGTTATGGAGGGGCCTAAACATTCATTTAGGTATGTTCCTGAGGGAATTTCCACATGCATCTCTCTGGCTGATTACCTCCTGAAATCCCACTGTCTAAATACCTCAGCATCTAAATACTGAGAAGAAAATCTGGCTGCTCCAGATCTGGATAGCCCTCCAGTAATTTCCACTCCTTAGCAGTGTGGTAAGCGACAGACTTTATTGCTAGGTCAGGAGGCAAGGTGGGATTCCTATAGCTATTCAGTTAGGGTCTAAATGTCACTCCTGTGGCACTCCTACAGGTGGGAGAACTGCATACTGTCCTGTTCCCGTTTCCTGGAAATCGTCTCACTTCAGTGCTTGGTTAATCAGAATTACCACGGTATTGGGTGTAGGTGGCAAGGTTTTTGCAGCGGGGGGGCTGCTTTGTGGGAAGAGGGGAGGGACTGCTTGTTCCCTCTGGCTCCAATGGACCCACTGCAGGTTGCAGCTGAGTCCATCAGCAAAGCCAGTGACGCCTCTGGAAAAGCATCTTTAAGAAAGGGCAGAAAACACTGGACAGGCAGAGGAGGAGGGAAAAAAGACAGAGTGAGAAACTGCACTGTGAACACCAAGGTCTGAGAAGAAGGAGGAGGAGGAGGAGGAGGTTCTCCAGGCACTGGAGCTGGTATTCCTCTGCAGCCTGGGGAGAGGACCACGGTGGAGCAGGTATTTCCCTGCAGCCCGTGAAGGGACTCCACGCTGGAGCAGATGGGTATTTCCTGAAGGAACTGCAGCCTGTGGAGAGCCCACGCTGGAAAAGAGGAAAGTGTGAAAGGGAAGGAGCGGCGGAGAGAAAATGCTGTGTGCTGACTCGCCTCCGCACGCATCCCTCCCTGCGCCATTCAGGGGCAGGGCAGAGGAGTCCAGAGTGAAGGACTGAAGCCGAGTTTTAATACGTTGTTTTAATGTTTGTCTTTGTTTCTCGCTACTCAAATCTATTTTAATTGCCAATAAATTAAATTAATATTTTGCCCATGACATTAACTGGTAAATAATCTCCCTGTCTGTATCTCAGACCATAAGCTTTTCATCCTATTTTGTCCCCCTGTCCCTCTGAGGGGGGGGGAGTGAGTGAGCAGCTGGGTAGACATTTGGCCCTTAGCCAGGGCTAACCCACCACAACCAGGAAAATCACATTTAGCTGTTTTCCTCTCTCTAGGAAAAAAGCTCCTACAATGACTTGGTGGCATAATTTGGATCTTCAATTTCTCGGTCCGTAAACAGTGCCTCTTCAGATTTTAGTGTTGCAAATATAAATACGTCTTCCTACTTTTCAAGAAAGACCATGCTTTTGTTGTGGCACATCAATGGTACTCCTACCTGCAACATTTTCAAAAAATTTCACTTTCTATGAGTCTGGTGTAAAGCCCATTAACACTGTTATAAGCCTTTTCATTTACTTTGACAGGCTCCAAATAGAACTCCAAATGCCAGCACATTTTTAAGAAAATACAATTTCCAAAGAGCACTGTGATAAGTAATACAGAAGTTATAGCAACAACTTAATAGTGAATATAATATAACTTTATTTAAATAAAAGATACCACTGTATAGGGAAATCAGTCACTTTTTCTGTATCTTTACTTAATGTTTTGGAAACATAAAGATCTGAGTTTCTATCAATGAGAATGTATTAAAAAAAATGCATTTTGCAAATCTTGAACCTCTTCTTGCAGCTAGCTAAATCTTTATCGTTGGATGGATTCAAAAAACTGAAACCACTGGTTTCAGCAGAAAGCAGAGGGGTTTCCACTGCCACTGGGAGTATGCCCACATGAAACATGCTACCCATTTATTGTTTCATATTTTCTTGCCATATTTTATTTTTATGAACGAGGTGAATAACAAAGCATGATATAAAAGGTATCAGGGTAAGGTGGTTTTTCATTTGTGTACAAAGCTATTAAAAAGAAAGAGGAAATGCTTGTTTATCTCCTAGCCTTTACAATCATATCTGACACATTGCCTCAGATATTGTAGTTTCAAGATATAGTGAGAAAGAGAAAGAAATTAAACAACCCAAAGGAAAACTGACACTGTTCTATTTCATGTGTAAACTGTGATGCATCATAGACTGCAATAGAAAATTTTAATAAAGCTGATATAAATCAGTGGTTGATTTACCAAGTCTAAAGGCTAGATAATCCTTGTATAAAGCAAGCTGATTAAATCACACCACATACAGAGATCTTCTTTCGGTGTAAACACTATTTTTTCTAGGTTTCCAGACTTTTTCATTATGAATATGAGTAGTTTTCCAGGAATACATGTAAATATTTCAGGAATACAATAGAGATGGTTTATCCTTAATGCCTACCCTAAGACTACATTAAGGGCAAAATCATAATTCACCAAACTGGTCGTCCTCTCTGTTGAGATGACTAACTCCGTGAACAAGGGGAAAGCAGTGGATGTCGTATACCTTAATTTCAGCAAGGCCTTTGACATGCTCCCCCGTAGTAACCTTATAGCTAAATTGGTCAAATAGGAACTCAGTAAACGGACAACTGAATGGAGATGAGTGAAAAATTGGCTTTCTCATTGGGCTCAGAGGCTAATAATCAGCAGTACAAAGTCCAACTGGCAGCTGGTTACTAGTGATATCTCTCAGAAATCAAAACTGTGACTTTTTAAAATCCGGACAATAGGAATAGCCAGATTTGCAGGGCAGAAATTGATATGCTGGAGGACAGGGCTGGTATTCAGAGGGACCCAACAAATGGGACCGGACAAATGGGCTGATGGAAACCTCAAGAAGTTCAAAAAAGTAAATGCTAAGTGTGCACCCGTGGAGGAATAGCTCCATGCACCAATACATGCTGCAGTCTGGCTGACTGGAAAGCAGCTTTGTGGAAAAGGACCTGGGGGTCCTGAGAGCACTATGTGGAACAGGGGCATTTATCATTGTTATCACACCATATTTGCTTTAATTGGCGAATTATTACTTTGAGTGGTATGTATCAGCAGACTCTTGAAAAGCTTTTTCTCTGCCAAATCAAGGCTGCTGTCCAGCCCCTGCTGTAAGAGGGTCAACACCTCATCTCAAGAAAGTCAATGTCAGCGTTTACTTTGAGTTCAGAAAGGCTGGAACGAAACTCTGTTGTTGTATATTCTACAAAACCAAACACCGACACTGAAAGCACCTATCCTCAGGTTAAAATCACTGGGCGTGTTTCTGTAAGTTTCTTCACACCGTACTTCCAACTAAAGTTCTTCAGACCAATGAGAAGCCTCTTTGATAGTAGAGACATACGTATTTATTTAAAAAGAGAAAACGGAATTAAAACTGTAATGCCAGTGCAGGGGGTGAAATTGAGTTCTTTTTAGCTGAAAAAAATAACATTTACTGTGGAAAGAGTATGGGAAGATAGCATTTGAGAATTAATTTACAAATGCTTAGGAAGAGAAGTTTGTTGTTGTTGTTCACTTACCAGCTCAAATGTTTTTGCATACCTCTTAGGTTTGCAAAATCCCCAATGGCGCTGCTGGGAGCCGTTCATCCTGAGTGTTCGAGATGACTCCAGAACATCTGTGCTAGTAAGTAGGTTTCCTACAGCACCTGATGAGAAAAATTTCTCATATTGCCAAGACTCCAAATGGTTCATAAGTTAATCACTATGACTACACGCAAGCTTACATTCTGTGCCTTGCCACATCCTAAATATATGCATGTCCGATCAGATGTCTCTGGAAACTAAAGTACAGGAGGCTGGTTTGTGCTGGAGTCTCTCTCTTGCAGAGTCAGGCCATGCCCAGTGCAGACTTTCAGAGAAAAAACTTGGGAGTGCTCTTCAGCCAAATGCTTACATACTTGAATTGTGAAATACCATCACTCCGACAGCTGCGTGAACAAAATACCAATTTAATTGCATATGCACAGACTGCAATTTCAAAGGGCTTGATAAGCCAGTCAAATAAAAAAATCAAACTTTCTAGACATTTGTCACCAGAAAGTATCATTTCCACAATCAAGTATTTACACGCTGCCTCCTGGTGCCAAGATGGTTTGAAATTAGTACTTTGTTGCAGCAGTAAGCTTTACTTCGTTATCCCCTGTTGCAAAGTATCACTGAAGAAAACAGAATCTTTGCATTGATTTCAAAGAGTTGTAATGTGCCACTTCTTAGGTAATGACTGGCAATTTCTAAACTTGTCAGGAAATCAATTTTCATGTAGATCGTATTAAGTGTGACATATGGCTACCTTATTCAGGTATTTGTTTGTTTAAAAGAAAGAGAAATTTAGAAACATTACTTTTTTGGTTCTTGTTTTAAATCCTATAGTCTCCTGATGTTAAAAAAAGAAAAGAAATATTGCAAGTCCTTGCAGCTTTTGGTTTGCCAATATATGGATTTTGTCATAATACTTTCTACTAAAACACATTCCCTGCGGTTGTGAAGTATTTGGATATATGCTTCAACAGAACCGATGGCAAAGAATCTTGACAGTTAATCAGCGGCAGAATAAACAGAATAAGGGAGCTCTTGTTGCTAAATACAATAAGATACAGACTGATGACTGAGATAACTGGGGTGGGGGAGATAAGATATAAACAAGATTTCACTGTACTGAGGCAGGTAAAGGCTGCAGGATTTAGGACAATCCATCTAATGAATTTTCCCTTATGAGAAAAGATCAAAGAAGAAAGATAAGAGTAGAGCCGTGGTCCTTTCCAGGCCCCATGATCTGAACACAGACCTTTTTTTAACATTTATGACATTCTGGCTTAGATGAGGGATTTTGTGTGACCTCTAAGCAGTCAGCAGCTAAGCAGCAATAGGATTAACATTTCATAAAAGCACTCAGGATCCTCTGTCTCCGTGCAGAAATGTGAAGGTGTGGGCCTGCGATTCAAGATGAGTGGATCACAGACTACCAGCGCAATGCACCAGTCTAATAATCAGTATCGCAAAGATAGTGAAGACATAAACTATGTGGGGCAGATGAAGGTGGCCAGCACCGTTCTAACAGGTCGGATGGATGCAGCCAAGTTGCTGATACGGGCTACCAGCTTTACCCCGTCTCCTTTCCTGCCGCCTCCTCCGGCCGGTGCTCCTGGGGAGGGGTGCTGACACAGATGTTCTTCCTTTGGGCTGCAGCTGCCGACGCACGGCCCAGCTTCTCCTGCTGCCTCCCAGGTGGGAGGACGGAGAAGGCAAAGGGAGGGAAGAGGAGAGCTGCTGCTGCTGCTGCTGCTCCCCCGGCTGTCGGGAGAACCGTGAGGGCTGTCGGGAAGTCGAGAGCCAGGCTGAGAGGCTCCGGCTGAAAGGGAATGCCAGTGAGGGGGAAATATGGTGACAGAGCACAAAAAAGTAAATTTTATCCGGTATTTACCATTTCTACGGGCAAATGAGGAGACACAGCACTCTGCAGGTACACTATTACTTTTGTATTGTTTTCTCGCAACAGCTCCGGTATTTTTCCAGCTACAGTGGTAGTTAGATACACAGAAATGGAAAAGACCTGCTATTTTTCAGATCAGAGGACTCAGACTAACGTGGGTTTTTTCCTCAAAGAGAACAGGTTATGTTTTCATGTGAATCAAATAATTTCAGTCTTCTATGCCTGTTGGGCTGTTGTACTCTTTCCTCCACTTATGGAAACACTGTCCTTCTTTTACCTCACATGAAGTAATGTGATTCAGTTGTTTTTCTTCTGAGATTCTTTCTGTTTTTCTTCTTTTTACCCTTTACACCAAGCATACGACATTATGTGGTGTCTTCAATCACCTCACAAATTCATGGTAGCAGCAGCCCCACACCATCACAAACATTAAGGAAATGCTGCTACATTTCATATCTTAACATTAAAGTTTGAAAAAAAAAAGAAAAACAAAGCAAAAGGAAGAAATTACGACAACAATCCCTGTCATACAAAAAACCCCACCCAAAATACATCCTGAAATGCAAATAAAAAAATTTTTTTGGACAAAAATTATATATTCACTGTGGGTGGGTATTAGAAATAGGAATATTAAGAATCCCTCAATTTTGCTCTTAAGCTTAATGTTTCTTGTGACTTTTTAGAATCCTTCCTTCCTAAATGCTTTCCAAGAGAATGCAGAAAAACAGGTCCCTACAGCCCTCAGATTTACTAAGACAGTTTATTTTTTTATAGCTGTTTTTTCTCCAAGAAGGCTTTATGATCTGACATTTCTGCACGGACAAAAAGTTAATTCCTGTTGTCAATAATATTCCTACATCATACATAGGCAGTAAAGACCTAGTTTAATTAATTCCTGTTTTGTATTTTAAAGCTGCTTGTATTTTAACATGCAAATAGAAAATAAATGCATTATTAAGTTGGACTCTCTTTTTCTTCACAAATCCATAATATCTGTCATTATAATTATTTATGGAGAGTTCTTGATGTTTAGGCCTAAATTCTCAATCATTTAATCTATTTTAATTTAAATTAATTTAACTTCTGAGGTTTCGCTCCTTTTTTTTCCCCTTAATTTCTTTTCTCTTCTGCTTACTTTATTCTTTCTAGTTTGGCCTGATACAGAACCCACTGTACAAGAATGCATTTCCAATTTATTTATTTGACTCTGGTTCAGGACCTTTTGTCCTCCAACCTCTTTACTCTTTCTCGCCTGATCTAATTTTCTCAAGGTCTCCTTTTTTTTTTTTCCCTCCTTTGGCTGATAGTCTTCCTCTTTTCTAATATCTCTGCAATCTTAATATTCATTTCCTTCATCTGGTGATTTCATTACCTTCTACCTAATCTCCAAAACACATCTTTACCACTGTTCCCTGCTTCAGAGATGCTTAAAAACCTTTCTCGTCTCCTCTGGGCATGCTGTTCTGCCCCTTCCTCGTCTTTCTTCTTTGAGCCACCATTCATCTTCAAATGCATAGGTGTAAAATTCTGCCATTTATATATTGACTGAGGCAAGGATTTTTGTCTGGAGGCTCTTCAGCTGGAGGTTTAATTTCTGGACCCACCACGGAGTTGTGTGACACTGGGCAAACCGCTTCAGGTCTCTGTGCCTCTGTCCATTTTGTTCTTCTCACTGCCAGGAATAACAGTTTCTGTCTTTTTCATATCGCTCCTGTGGGAATAAACAGATGCGGAATTATAACACAATCAGACACCACGGCAAAAGGGTTATGTAGAAATCTTAGACTGATGAGAAGTTTGCGGGATTGAGCATACATTTTGTACAGTCTCAGGACAGCAAAGGGAGGCATGTTTGCTAGCTATCTACCTAGTGTATTCACAAGGCAAAAGACTGGAAAGGACCTACTGCTGAATTTCAGAGAGTTCAAACAATGGATGCTCATTCTTCTTCACCTTATCCAGGGTATTAATAATACTAAAGATTTATTTCCAGCTTCCAAAGAACCTCAGAACAATCATTAATTATCCCAACCACGCTAGATGTGGAGATGACCCTACAAAAAAATTTACTTTAATATTGTCTGCAGCTTATTCTTTCTTCTGGATTCCAGGGGAATAACAGATTAAAATCCATTATAATTGGAGAAACAAGAGCAGTTTTACTTTTGTTTTCAAATTATTGAGACAAATAAATTATACCTGTGTATTCTTTTTGGTTTTGTTCACCATTCTCTTCATAAATGCAAAGAAGGAAAAGTTTTGAAAACTTTGAAATTTGATTCTCAAACTTTATGAAGTTCCAACCCCAAACATATGAGTCTCATTTTCGGCAACATACTTTTATAATAACAATTTCTTTTGTAATGTCTTTAAGTTTTGGGGTTTTTTTTCCCCTCTTCTCCAATGTAATTCTGTTGTTTCCTCTCTTGTTTCATCAAATCACATTGTGGAATCCTTTTTCTTTTACAACTGATTTTAATTTTCATTGCACAAATATAAGTTGATAGTTTTATAAGATGGAGCAGAAGGAGGAAGAAAAAAGAAAGCCGTAATTTAAAAAAATGCTTCCTTATGCTTAAATGTTATCCATAGAGGTGGTGGCATTTTTTTTTCTGCTTTACTTTGTTCTAAAAATCTGAACAAACTTTGAAAATTTATCTGAAAGCAACTTTCCCAGAGAGAAACCTGTCTTTTTTGCTCTTCACAGATGTTGACACAATAGGTTTGATGTTTAATGAAGAGGTATTTTTAGACACCTAGGAGGAAGAAGAAAAGATAAGTCATCAAGACATAGTCAACTTGTAGGTTATTAAATCTTAGCAAGGCAGTGTACCAGACACTGTCCATGTATTCCTAGCTGCAGATAGAAGAACTGCACTGTTAGTTGTGTCCACAAACTTTCAACAAGTTAGTGAATTAAAGCAGAAGTGGAATTAATACCATAGTATTGATTTCCTGACCACTGGTTTATATTTGAAATTTATGTGCATTGCAACTACCCATCTGAGTAGAAGAAATTTGTTAGGAAAGCCGTTCTCAATAAAATAAAGCCTTTTTCTGAAACGCTAATTTGAATAAATGTACCTCTGACTCTCCAGTACGCTACTATTCAACATGTGAAGATAAAATGAAAAAAGTTTTTATGTAAGAGGTCACCACAAAATGATTTTCTCGCTTCCAAGGCACACAGGATAAATCATACAAATATGCTAACATGTCAAATCAAAGTGAATTCCTTCAGGGAAGAGCTCTTTGTTCTGAAACTAAACAAAGACAAAAAAAATGAGTAAGAATTGTGAGATGTAGGTCATAATTCTGTTCCACTGGTTTTGGTAGTAAAAGGCTATAAGGTATGTTTGCAAATGTATCAGTGGCTATAACATAGTGAAGTAAACCTGGTAAGGGTCATAAAGGGATTGCTTTATATAAACCGTTTTATAGAATTTCATTGTTTCAATATAACATTTTAATATAGAGTTTGAAAAACGCTATAACTAAACTCTGACTTCTTTCTCTTCTTTTCCTGTAAAAAAAAAAAAAAAAAAAAGTATTGTAAGATCTTCACCAAGGAAGTTTGGGCTTCAGTAGTTTGCTCATAACTTGGGCAAAAAGCTCTGGGAAATAATATAATATTATTCTTTCAGTATGTTAATACCAACTGATTTTCACAATATGATCGTGACAGAGAATTTTCAATCTGTCCATGCATCCTTCTCTTCCCAGCTAGAAGAGAATGATTGCACATTATTCTCTCTCCTCTTCCTCTTGAAGCTAGAGACCACATTGGTTGGATGGCTCTGTACATCTAATACATACACGGATACATACATACATACATCACAAACAGACTTCATCCTCTTCTCCAGCAGAGATAGACCCAAGGTAACACAATCCACATTACATGTTTATTTCATATGGCGTATTTAAGACCATTTGGAAGCTGAGAATGGATCATTAAGGAAAGAATTAGTACAGATGCACAAAATTATTTGATACAGAATCACGGTTTCCGCTAATGTGGTCTCACATCTGCTGAGTTTGGAGTGAATGGTGAGGAGGAAAGGGGATGGAAGAGAAGGCAGCACCGTTCTGTGTGGGTGTGGTGGTGTGGATGTTTCCAACAGTGAAGGATTTTCCCCACCAGAGTCTGGGCAGTGCATTGAACTTCATGCTCCTGTGAGGTGCTAATCAGATTCCTGAAAGGAATGAAACCAATCATTTTTAAGTACTTAGTATGGAAAGAACATTGAAAACCACAGAGAGTAAAAATAAGGTAAGAAAATATTGAAGTGAAAGACTGGAGCAATTCAGAGCTTCATTGAATATGAAATTTTTTTTCTAAACACACAGGACAACTGGAGGAAATCAGGACATTCTTTACAGTATATCTGCCAGCGATGCATATTATTACAAGGCAGCTCTATGATACTTGCAGGTACTTGTGGGATTTTTTTAATTTGAAACAGGTAAAGACTAAATTTGAAACTGTATTCTGTAAAATGAGGTGTAGTGCACACTACATAAGTGAAAAAAAAGAGATGTATTTTTTTAATCAAAGGCCCTGAAAAAAGTAATTAAGTCTGCAGGTACATGGTGGTTGTGGTTCTAGTTCTGCAAGGAACTTAAGGGAGAACTCAGTATTAGGTGGGATTTCCTTTAAGGATGACAATTTTGTAGTTATTACAGAAAACTGTACTCATAAAAAGGACACATAAAGGTCATTTAAAATAAGAAGAGAGATGGAAATGCTTTGTACTGTCTTCAAATGTAAACAAACAGTGAGAAAGCTATTCAGACATGTTGCTTACATCAAAAGCACAGGCCAAATAAAATACTTGATTCAGTATTTCTGGCACAGAAAATTCAGACTCCCAGACTGAGGGGCTGAAGACAACCTGGAAAAGGGGACTTTGTTCTTTTTTTTTATTTTTTCTCCATCTGAGAGTACCTTCTGGAATATCTAGCTTGCTGGGTGATTGTTATTGGATATGTTTTGCTAGCCATGATATGCTCAATATAATAATTAACATGTAAAATGGAACTCGGTTTAGTCAGGATGACTTTAAATAGTTGCCAGGGAAATAAAGGTTTTTACACATAATCACCTTTCCCAGTCCAACACTTCAGTTAAAAATAAAGTACTACAGGTAAAGTGCACAGAAGTATATTCTGTGAAAATGCAGAATGATTCTGATTAGATCTAGTCATTATTTGTGAACATTTTGTTCAGTAGAAAAAATGAACAAAAAGTTCTGCTAAAGAATTTTTGTATAGCAAAAAACTAATGCCAGACACTGGAGACCTGCAAAACCATTGAAGAGGCAGGTAAGACAAAATAATAACAAAATAATAGGGATCTGGTGGTCATGGATGCTTCCAAGGAAAAAGGTGTATATCTATGATGAAAAAAATTATATATACATCTGCTTGTTACAGGAAGTAGTCTTATAGGTATGTAAGGTCATTTGCCACAGAAAATAGCAGAATGCTAGAAGAAAGGAAATCAACTGTAACTGATTCTGTTATTTTTCTTCAGACAGGCATAACAAAACAGCAGCGTTGTAACTTGTGGTATAATCAGAGAAAGTGGAATCATTTTTACACAACAATAATAGAGGCAACGCTCTAGCAGAGCCTTAAAAGTATTCAAACAGCGGTGTGGGGAAATCTAAATAGTGAAGTCATACACAGTAATTTTAGTTATAGCTTGCTTCTAAGTATTTGGAATTTCACTCTATATGTGTAGTTTGGGAGAGTGCAGAGTATAAAGTGAGGTGAACATCTTAAACAACATAAAAGTACTAATGGTGGACCTGCTGAGGTGATTGGACAGTAGCAAATCCATATGATTATCTCCTTGTAAAGATTTCTTCTTCCCTGATGTTTTTGCTTGCTTTTACTTTAGTGGGATCCAGGTCTATTTGATTCATGCTAAAAACTGGTAGCAAAGATACATCCTCACCTCCAACTTAGGAGTAAATTGTGCTGAGCAAATTAATGACTCATTTTGGGACCCTGAATATCTAAGCAATAAATTCTGGTTACTCCATAAAGAAAGACAATGTGTTTTGAATAAAAAAATAAAAAGACTTGTATAATGCAAACCTGATAGTTGACACATATTTCTTCATATTGTTTGCTAACAAAGCTTTAAAAGGTGCATAGTAAAAATGTAAATGAGAAGGTAAATTTAAATTTTCCTACTTCATTTTCATCATTTGTTAAAGGAAAATCTACCATCCCTATAGAACAATTACAGATGATTTTTTTTTTCCTACTTGCTTTTATTTCCTTTCACTATGTAGGTTAACACTTATCAGCTCCACTAATTGGAGAAAATGGATTCTGTCTCAGAGGAAACTTCACATTGCATTTCAGTAACAATGAGCTGTTTTCCAAGGCAGACACTTACCTCAACAAAATAGTTTGACACCTGGGGAAGGTGGAGGAGGAGGTGCAAAAAAACCTCCAGAGACTGACAATGCAATACTGCAATACTAATTCCTTCATTTTTCTTCATGCCGTTATTGTTGGGTCTCTCCAGCAATAGGGGCGTCAGCTACAATGTCATTGTTCCCTGCAATGCTTCAATAACGGAAACATCATATGTATTAAAATGGTAACAAAGAGAGAGTGAGAAAGAGATCCAGGTTAATGTAAAGTTAAGGTTCAGTAAAGAGAGAGTGAGATTTCAGACTATCTTTACAATTCTTCAATTATATGCAGGTATAATTTCAATATCAGGAAACTAAGGTGTCAATCAAGGGAAAAATTACGTATGTAGACAGGATAAATAGTAAGTGGGATTATTCACTTTGTAAATTGAAGCATAGAAATATGAGCTTTCTGGATTGAAGCCTAAGATGTTTTGTTATTGGTATGTCCCTAGCTTAGTTTCTTTCTCTTCCCTCACTCATACATACACATATGCAAACCCTGAAAAAAGGATGAGCTACTTCTTTGCTGGAACACAGACATTTGCAATGTTCTTACAAAAGATGATACACGCACTGAATTTAAGTCCTAATAACTACACCAAAGAGGTAGAGTTTTCACATACAGTCAGTAGCAAAGACTTTTAAAAGTATTTTCATTGCTTCTGTATACTGAATATGATACTTAAGTGGAAGTTGTGGTAGAGGAAGTGTTACAAAAAGAATAAGGAAATTATATTAAAAAGATGGAATGGACCTTAATTAATTCTTGATCTTATTTTCAGAGTGACATGGCTGAAAGGGGCAGTCATACCTTAGATGGGATGAGTTCTGAAACACATTTTTAGGAAACATGGAAGCAGTGGGGAGAACTGAAGAAATTAAAGTTAGAATGGAAATAATAAAAGTATTGTGTTCTGTGCAATACCAAGGTATAACAATCACTGAATTCCTATTAATAAAACTGAGGTATTATGTATACAAAGTTCTAGTGCAATTAAGGCTCAGTGCGTGATCACTATATACACATTTGCTCACCAAGCCACTTCGCTCACCAAGCCGCCTTCCATCATCTTTCAGCGGCCCTGGCTGACCGGGGAGGTCCCAGCAGGTTGGAAGCTGGCGAATGTGACACCCACCTACACGAAGGGCCGGAAGGAGGATCCAGGAAACTACAGGCCTGTCAGTCTGACGCCGGTGCCGGGGAAGCTGGTGGAGCAGATCATCCCGAGTGCCATCAGGCAGTACGCCCAGGACAACCGGATGATCGGGCCCAGCCAGCATGGGTTTACAAAAGGCAGCTCCTGCTTGA
>JAVKLA010000058.1:16220763-16243368 GCA_034782735.1 Sagittarius serpentarius
CAAGTGACAGAGGAGCCAAGGAGCAGAGGTGCTATGCTGGACTTTGTTCTCACCAACAAGGAGGGGCTGGTGGGGAATGCGAAGCTCAAAGGTAACTTGACTGCAGTGACCATGAAATGGTGGAGTTCAAGACCCTTAGGGCAGCGAGGAGGGCACACAGCAAGCTTGCTACCGTGGACTTCAGGAGAGCAGATTTTGGCCTCTTCAGGGATCTGTGTGGTAGAGTACCATGGGATACAGCTCTGGAAGGAAGCCCAAAAAGCTGGTTAATATTCAAAGATCACCTTCTCCAAGCTCAGGACTGACACGTCCCAACAAAGAGAAATGCAGGCAAAAATGCCAGGAAGCCTGCATGGATGAACAAGTGTTCCTGGACAAACTCAAACACAAAATGAACAGACATTGGGTGGAAGCAAGGACAGGTAGCCTGGGAGGAATACAGAGAAATTGTCCGAGCAGCCAGGGATCAGGTTAGGAAAGCTAAAGCCCTGACAGAATTAAATCTGGCCGGAGATGTCAAGGGCAACAAGAAAAGCTTCTATAGGTACATCAGTGATAAAAGGAAGACAAGGGAAAATACGGGCCCTCTCCAGAAGGAAATGGGAGACCTGGTTACCCAGGATATGGAGAAGGCTGAGGTACTCAATGACTTTTTTGCCTCAGCCTTCGTCAGCAAGTGCTCCAGCCACACCGCCTAAGTCGCAGAAGGCAAAGGCAGGGACTGGGAGAGTGAAGAACTGCCCACTGTAGGAGAAAATCAGGTGGGAGTCCATCTAAGGAACCTGAAGGTGCAGAAATCCATGGGCCCTGATGAGAGGCATCCACAGGTCCTGAGGGAACTGGCAGATGAAGTTGCAGTCTGGGGAAGTTCCCACTGACTGGAAAAGGGAAAACTTAACCCCTATTTTTAAAAAGGGGAAAAAAGGAAGACCCGGAGAACTTCAGGCCAGTCGGTCTCACCTCTGTGCTCAGCAAGATCATGGAGCAGATCCTCCTGGAAACTATGCCAAGGCACATGGAAATGAAGGAGGTGGTTGGCAACAGCCAACATGGCTTCACTAAGGGCAAATCACACCTGACGAATTTGGTGGCCTTCTACAACAGGGTTACAGCATTGGTGGACTAGTGCAAAGCATTTGACACTGTCCCACACAACATCCTTGTCTCTAAATTGGAGAGACATGGATTTGGTGGATGGACCAGTCAGTGAGTAAGGAATTGGCTGGATTGTCACACTCAAAGAGTTGCGGTCAACAGCTACTGAAGTAGCAATGAAATCACCAGTGGCGTTTGCAAATGAAAAACTCAAGGCAGAGTAGAGCAACTTTTCAAGGTCTCATGACAGAGGTTACACAGTTTTCTTGTCCACACTGCAATATACTTGAAGTCTTTTGAGAATAAAATAGAGGTGAAAAGTTGGTGAGTAAAATCATGTCTTCACAATAAATTGTAAGAGTTCCTGAACTAAGTAAGATGAACATTACATGTTCATTGTATGTCTAAATACCAAAAAGCTCACATAAGATTACACTTTTAGAATGGAAATTTAGCTAGATTTAACATCAAAAATATTTGTGTTACAATTATTAGTAAAGGCATGGATCAATTGTCTTTATTGTATCTACCCAACTGTCCTTATACATGGTGCATAATCATTTCTTCATGGTATCTCTGTAGAATTCATAGTAATTATTCATCCCAAATATTTCCTTCAACAGTAGCTTATGAACTCTTATTTTTAAATATAGTCAATTCCTGTATTGGAAACTGCGAGGAAATATAAATATCATGACCCTGTAGAACTATATGTCCATGATCGAAAAGAGAACAAGAAATAATTTTGTCTGATACTTGTTTAAAAAAAGTTAAATCCTTAAAGAATAATTTTCTACCAGCAGTGAGCAGAAAACAAGATACTTTTACACTACAGTAAACAAAGTAAACCTTTAAAGTTAGGTATTGTGTCATTTGCTGTTATAAAAAATGTTATAGCACTCTAGCAGTATTTTTTAAAATGCTTTCTATGGAGAGTAAATGTTTCAAAAAATGCAATATTGATACACATTCAAATGTAAAGAAGTTTTCATATTAGTTTCATTCCTGAACCTCCTGCTAAGACTAGCTGTTGAATAGATCAAGTTATGAGATATATGCATAATTGTAAAGGCTCTAAAATACATTTTGGTGACAAAAATTGTATGAAGAATAGTTACATTTGAAAAAAAGAAAAGACTCTTACAAATAGCTTTGTTTAGGTGCTTTTCCACTTCAGAAAATTTACAGAACTGACTTTTATATGTTCAGCACAATCTTTCTTAAGAAAGAACCGCCCATTTGATCTGCCGCAATTACGTAGTAATTTTGCAATTATTATTAGCATGAATATATAACCATTTTGTGAACTTAAGGCCCAGTTGTAAATGATAGAAATCATTAAAACTGATAGTGTCATGTTGTCATATAATGGAAATAATCATTCAGACAAATGAGTGCAATGAATATACTCAGTCCCATACTGCCTTGTAAAATTGGCACAACTGTCCGTGAAGGGGAAGTTAGTAGTACAAGCAAATCTACCCACACTGTCGGTATAGCTGATACAGCCTTAGCATCAGTGGCAGAACTAGCAGAGCAGGAAAGGCACAGACTTTGGGAATAAACCAAGAAAATCCATACAATGTTTTCCTCTCCTTGGACTCTGTTTTTCAGCAACAGTAAGCATTTCCACCAATGCAGGTTTAAGTTGGGGGGTTGACTCAGGAGCAAGAGAAAATGTTTCTTCTCCTTTCTACTCCATTCTTTTTTCTTTGGCTGTTTTTATTGGTCCTTTCCTATTTGCAAGAGATATTGAAATTAAGGAATATTTTCTGTTGCCTTCACTTTTTATTTGCTGTAGGTGGAAATGAAATAATTAGAGCACATTACTGAAAAGAGCTATAGGTAAGCAAGCTAGTCTGTCTCATTTCGAATGACACTCATTTTAGTATGGAAAAAACAAAAGTTTCATATGTGAGGAGGAAGGATTCTTGGGTCTGCCTGTGTGACATTATACATTTCTTATTTTGGGGGAGTCCAGTAGATAAAGTAAGTTTCATCTTAGAAACGTATTTTTGGGGAGTAGTCTTTACATTTTTGAGGCATAGCTTTACAGATGAATGCAATGGCCTGTTAGTCAGCATACTGAAACCAGGAAGGTCAAAGAACAAAATTACTTTGCTTGCAAAAATGGATGGAAATCATGTCCAAAATCAGAATTTAACCTACCCCCATGTCATATTCTAGGGCTTCATTAAATCAAAACAATACAAAACTCTTCAGACGTCCCTGACTAGTTTCCTCTCACACTGATCATTATTGTTCCTCATGTGTTTTTGAGAAAGGGTAGATGTCATGCACTGATGTTTTTTCCTAAGTGCTCTACTTCATAACTGAGCTATTCTGACACCATTCTCTTCTTCCTATGATGCTATCATCCCTCTTGCCCTTCCAGCATGCAGATCTGCAGAAGAAAAATCTACTTTTCTGGCTTCATCTCTTAATCTGTTGAGGAGAACAGTATCTGTGTATGTCATTTAGAGCTCTCTGGGGAAATTTATTTGCTACCACTTTTTATACACTAAGAATAATAATTTGACAAATGTTGCAGCAAAATTATGTAGCAGCAGATGACAGAACTTACTGGCAGGTGTAAGTTGGTTCTTGGTAGGATATATCAAGTATCTGAATGAAGTTTCTCTAAATGTTATGAATACTGTTATGCTTTTAAATTCTTCTAGAAGCAAAATCTAAACCACAAAGAAATATCAGAAAAAGTGAACTGTATCCAAAGGACATTGGTTTTTTCCACAATTTGGAGATCTTAGATATAGTTCTCTGCATACCCTACAATAAGGAATATTACCTGTGTCAATTCTCAGGTACAAGCAAATCCTTCTGTGTTATCTAAGTGGTGCCAAATTAAAAGCAGATAACACAGCAGTGGCATTAACCTTTGGTATTGCATCATATGTAGAGGAAATCTGACTGGCCAACTGCAAACAACCTACACATTGAAGTAGGACAAGGTAGTATCAGGAAAAATAGGACACCCTAGAAATTCAGTCCAGATTGAGCACTTAAGATTGCAAGATACATACAAAAGGAAAAGGAGGAGTTTTTGTGTATAGCTTATGGTAGGTTAGGGTTTTCGTTTTTTTCTGATTGATCAATATCTGTTTTCCATTGAGAAATATTTACCAGAAATGTTATTGCTTGAGTTATGAGTGTCACAGAGTTACACACAGAGAAACCCAGAGTAACTCCCATTCATAACAAGGATTTTAAAAAGATACAGTATGTATTTTCTTGAAGACTTGTCTTTTCCATTATGAAAGTAAGATAATTACCAAAAGAGAAAGCCTAAGACAATAAGACCTCAAAACAGGGCAAAGTAATAGCCCTCTTCAAAAAACACTTTTCCTAAAGCATTTTCTAGCTAATTAAAAATTAAATGTTACTAATGAAGAAAGTTTTGTCAGTGTTCATCTCAATAATCTACCATCTGGACTATAAACTAAGGCTTGTAGCAACCTCAAAAAGGCTTGATTAAAAACGTTGCAAAAACTAACACCCAAACTGTACTTGTAAATCTTTTTCATCAAACTAAAAAATCGTGGTATCCTCCTATGGCACACTCTAAACAGTCAAATGTTGAAATCGCTGTTAAACAGGATTGTTGGCTGACCAGCCGTGCTGTCATCTTCCCACGTACAGCCTTGCCACTGGCTGTCATCAGCAAGTATGAAAGCCTTTCGTGAGTCCAGACACCTTCTGCTCCGTGACCAGCCATGCCTCACAACGCTCAATGCCTGCTGAGCAGTTTCATAGCTGTTACTCCATTTTCAAGGACGAGGCTGTTAAGGTATGTGTGCAGGTACCTAATCCTGACCTATGGCTCCACCAACAAAATAACTACATGAGAAAAGTCGGGGTGCTACAGGTAAGAAAAGGAGAGGAATGTGCTTGTACATACCCTGACCGGTGGTATCACTAAGACAGCAACATGAAAGCAGCAGAACACTGTATGCAAAAGAAAGGGGGTGTTAGCTTATCAAAACTGGGACCAGGAAAGAAAAGTGAAGGATGGACTGTGGAGCAGGACGTTAAAGCTGGTTTTGCCCTGACTGCTCTCCCAGGTGATCAACTGACATCGGTCAGGGCCCTTGGGTGCTCTCCCCAGAGCTGGCAAGGGAGCACCCCGAGGGCCGGCACTAGATAGCCAGACTTCCTAGCAGGGGCAGTGGCAGTGGCAGCACCTCGCTTAGCTTGTCAGCCCATCAGGCTTCAAAATCTTGGGGAGTAAAGGCAACAAAAGCATTTTGAACAGCCAAAATACCCGACAACGCTCCATATCTGTGCACACAGTGTCCTGGAGACTCCCATGTTTCAAACAGACACGGAGAGGCCTTATCTGAACCCTAAGATTACCAGAAGCAATTTAACTTTGATAGTGTGGCACCAACCTGAGTTAAATTTGCTCTGCTGTGAAGAAACACAGCAAGACTACCAAAGACACAATTTGATCAGAGTAAATCTTACAATGGAGAACCTCCTTTTTTCTAAAAGGTCAACAGTTCTTCATTGTTCCAGAATAAGTGTTACCATCTGTCGCCTGTTTTACTTTGATGTAATGATGGATAAATGATCTTTATGTAGCTACATATTCTGCGGTGTTTAGAGCAGTTAAGAAACTTCTAATATTACATATAATGTTCATTTTGAGTATGAAAAGGAAACACAAATCAGTCATAATCATAAACGGTTTGCCAGACTCAGCTAGAGTGGTTTTATAGCAGTATTTCATGACCCAAACTTGCAGAAGTGTTATCCATGGGGTCTGTCTCTCCAAGATAAAAATATTGAGGTAAACAGGGACAAGCTTATCAAACTGTAATCAGACAATTAATTGAGTGGTAAGGCTTTGCAAATATTGTAGAAGCAATAACAACAAAAACAACAGGCAGAACAATAAGAATACTGTTAAAGTCATTCAATACATCGCAAGAATAACCAGTAACACAGAGCCAGATTTTTTCTGTGCTACAATACTTTAATTCAGCTGCAGTGCGAATGTGAGTTGGTGGAGGAAAGTTAGAAGTTACTACTGCTTCACAGCAGAGGACAGTCGCTGAAAAAGGTGTTAGCAAATAGCAAGAGTGGAAAATTATAGCACTGTTAACACCCTCCCTTTAGTATCTCTGCTAACGCATGTCTCAGTTGCTTCTATTCAGCAATACTTTGTCCCTCAAGTACTTCCATTGTTTGAAAGTATAGGTGTGCCTATTTAAAGAATAAAATACTAACACCTGTAGTATTCTCAGTGTACAGAAGTTTTTAAGCAAAATTTGTACCATTATGACAAGTTTGATCCAATTGTGAAAAATATTGTTTCACTGATGTTATAAAAAGAAATCGTATGGTTGGTATGTTTTCATGAATACTACAACATTAAATTTGCTCATATATCATCTGTTTCATGCTACTCATCTAAATTCTTCTTATAGTCAGTGAGGAGATGCTGTTAATTCAGTGAACAAAAGTTAGAGTGATGCTGTCGACCAATGACTAACATTTTTTTCATTGAAGACAGATGAACCAGGGTTCAGGTGATCCTTCTTCACAGGATCTCCGCTTACTGTAACAGCAGCTGCGACGCTACGGCTACACCCGCATTAGCAAGCCATGCAGAATGGAAAGAGTGGATCCACAGAGTGGGAGAGCTGGTGCTGAGGATCTGTTGCCCACATTATAGACATTACTGTTTCTCATTTGTGTCACCTCTAAGCTAGTCCCATAAACTGAACATATTTGCAGCTGGAGTATCTCTAGGTGGGTCCCTGGAGCTTCCATTTGGGGCTTCCAGGTCTTGGAATACAGAGCTGAGTCATACCCTAGGTTCAATTCACCTCCCTAAAAATCAGCAATGTGGCACCACTCCGGATGTTCCTGAAGGTCCATCTGGCCTCCAGCTGCCATTGCAAAACATCCCAGGCCTCCTGTGGCATCTGCGCTCCCTCTGTCAGAACCCATGCGGTTCTTTCATGTACCTTCAGGTGTCTCACAGTGATTTCACTGAACACTTTCATAGGAATAACTCAATAAAGACATGGGTCTCCGTAAGTAAAATGGGGAAATAAGGCAGAGAGCAATTGTGCCCAGCTCCCTCCTTTAACAACTTGATGCTTTCTATTATTTTAGTAGCCTGGCTGTGTTGCAATGAAGTGTTCCTTTAGGGCACTTCTACCAGTGACTACTATAATCTGCAATTTTATACTAGCTCTGAAAAAAGGATTGCATAGACTCCTGAGAAAATACCATGGAGTAATACAGAAAATGGAGATGTTTACTGAGAAATTTTAATCAGCTAAAGCCTCCATATCCTAAGTGTAGCCCGTTTTCCTATTTGGGGGCATATATTAGGTTATTAAAGAAGGTCTGGCATAAGGTTCAGCATGTACCAGAATTGAGTGGGACTAAATTGAATAGGAGACGGGATCAAAAGTTTTAGATTAACAGGGGAAAACTACATGTCTTATTATACGGAAAGCTAAGACTAAATGCAAAAAAACCACCCCCCTGCAAATAATCCATCTGTACAGATTTAATAATATGGCCGTCATGAATTCAGTATGAAACACAACCCGGCAAATATATATTTAAATGAATTAAATTTTTGTTTGTTTTAATTATTACCCAGATATAGTTTTCAATTTAATATATTGCTGAGTATAAACTACACTTTTAAAAAATTAGAACCTATTTTTCATAGTCAAGAATGGAATGCATACTGTATCTCAGGAGTCACAAACCAATTAAACAAAGGGAGAAGAAAACAAATAAGGATTCCATGATACAAAGGACAGAGAAAAAATCTGTCAGGATAAAGTAATGAGCAGAATCACCATTTACTTATACTCATCTCTAGCAAGTGAGAGAAAGTTGCCTACTGAGAATATAAATAAGGCAAATCAAATACCTCAAGATGTATCTGAAGAAATTTTTGTCTTATCAGATAATGAACTTGGGTTTTGTGATGAGAATACTAATGAATTCATTTGTAATGCAGATAGCAATAATAAAGATAAAGTGACTCTTGGAAAGTTGTATCCTATTCTTTGTTAAAGTCTAATCAGAAATTAAAGTGATGGAAAAAAACCATAATGAAAAGTCAAATATCTGACTTAATAACAGAAACCTACAACTTTGAAAGCAAACTTTGATAATATCAATATTGAGATGCTGAGACAAATGTAAGGAGTTAACTATTTGAGCTCAAACTTATTTCTCCAACTCAAAGGTAAAGTAACACATTTAGAATATGATCCTGCAAATTTTTGCAAGAGTAACCTTCTGTACCAGTATATATACAACCTCAGTTTTTTTATACAAGACAAGTTTATATAGCTACTGCTTCTGTCCAAAATCTCTCATAGTTTCTCTGAAATCTGTCACAGATAACTAGTCATCAGATAAGACTCAGTAAGGCTAAAAAGCAAATCTTAGCCTTCTATGCTGAAACCCTCAGCTCCCTTCTGTATCGCTGTGGACCGCATCATCAAACCTACAACCAGAGTCATCTTTGACTTTGATCTTTCTAACTTGTCACATCCATTCTTTCCCCATGTACTATATCTAAGGTAGAGCCTTTTCTAACTGTCTATATAATTATAAATTTTACCAAGCTCATATCATTTTACTTTTGACTGTGACATCTTCCGTTGTGTTCCACATAAGCAGTTGTCCTTGTGACAGCCATTCAGAATACTGCAATAAAATATTTTTTCTGGGTCAGAATGACCTTATTTTTCTCTGGCTGTCTTTCTAATGACTCGTCTTCTCTATCACATAAACAACTGTGTTGGGTTAGCCTTGTCTAAGGGCCAAAATGCCACCCAGCTGCTCTCTCATTCCTCCTCCTCAACAGGACAGGGGGAGAAAATGTGATGAGAAAACTTGTGGGTCAACATAAAGACAGGGAGATTGCTTACCTGCTGCTATCATCGGCAAAAAGGACTCACCTTGGGGAAAATTAGTTTATTTGTTGTCAATTAATATAGATTGGGATGATAAGAAACAGAGACAAACAATACCTTTCCCCATGCCTCCTTTCCCAGGCTCACCTTTACTCCTTCTCTCCCAGCTCCGCTACCTCCCACCTTCCTCCCACCCTGTGCAGCACAAAGGTGATGGGGAATGGGGGGGTTACGGTAGACCATAATGGTTCCTCTCCTTCTCACGCTTTTCCCCTGCTCCATCATGTGTCCTTCCCATGGGCTGCAGTCCTTCAGGATAAACCTGCTCCAGCATGGGCTCTCCCATGGGGCTGCAGGGCAATCCGCTCCAGCACCTGGAGCACCTCCTCTCCCTCCTTCTCTGACCTTGGTACTCGCACTGCTGTTTCTCTTTTTTTTTTTTCCCCTTCCCTTTTTCCCTCCTCCTTTGTCTGTACAGTGTTTTCTGACCTTTCTTAAATACATTTTTGCAGAGATGCCACTGACTTGGCTGATGGGCTCAGCTGCGGCCTGTCAGGGGTCAGTTGCGTGGGTGGTTTTGTCTGGCACAGGGGAGCCCCTAACCTATTCCCAGAGGCCACCCCTTCAGCACCCACACTATCAACCCTTTGCCACCTACACCCAATACAACCACGTAACTTTGCCTTCAAAAATCTTTTCGGTCTACTTTCTGCCCACTTAGGCTCTCCCACGCAGGGCTAGGAGGTTAAGTCTCACTCGCACTAGGTTCATATAAGCAGCCTTCCTTTCTAACTGGACAAATTTTTCCAGCAGCTCCTTGCAAGCCTCCTTTGGGGATGAAATTTCCCTATAAATATCACCAACGGGATACTGTGATCCTACTTTATGTTGCACTTAAAAGTCCTTTTTGCTTTGACATCCTAGAAAAAATTACTGCAGTCCAGCTACTAGCATCCTGAAACCAGCATTATCTCAGGGTTTCCATTCCCCACATCATCCCACCTTTCCTCACCTTCTCTGTCTTGCTGAGAAGCCCCCTGGGTCAGTATCCTGTGCTTGTACAGCACTTAGCTCACAGAGCTCCTTGTCTCTGACTGGGTTTCCCTAATTATTAAATTAATGTAGCTATCACATTAACCTAACTTGTGAGCGACCTTTCAGACTTCTTGTTTAAAATGAATCACCTACAGAAGTGCTTAGGGGGTTGATTCCTTATATTGTGTGTATCAAATCTCTATAAACTTCTGTGGTTTTTCTAAGTAACCAGGGAGGCAGTGATCTAGTCCATAATCCTTTTATTAGCATTTTCTGAGTAGTATGTTAAAAAGAAGCAGAATGCCATATCTTCCCTTGATTGACATTAACACATGATTTGGCTGCCATTGTACAGAGAGATCTTGAAATTATTTTTGAAGAATAATCATATAACAAAGTCTTGGGAGGTAGATTTTTCCATATGTTAAGAGGGACCATAAATTTTGGACAGTAAAATGGCAGCTGCCTGGCACCAAGGAGTAATATTTCTTTCAGTGTAGGACAGAGGACAAAAAATGTAATCACAATAGATCAAATTTAGAACAACAACCAAAAAAAGGATCATTAAAATAGTCTTGTAATTAGTGCACTGGGTTGTAAATAAAATCTTTTAAATACATTTCATTTAACCTCTGTGTTTTTCAGTCATATAATGAGTTATATTTACAAATTATACAAGTCCTGTTAAATGACAAGTAATTGTTCTATCTATGAAAAAAGCTATAAGAAAATCCACCTGTGCCAACCTGCTTGATATTGACTATATGAAAAATAATTAATATAGAATCCTGATATTTGATTAAATATTGATAGGTGCCTGAATTGTTCTGTTTTGTCACAGTAATGTTGCTTAATAGTATTTGAAGGAATATATTTACCCATTTCCTTTTATGTGGCAATTTTTTTAGTTTACTGTATTAACACACAGTCTTTAGAGCCAACTAAGATAAAATGGGTGTCTTCAAAAATGCTTATTAAGCAAGGACGAGGAGTTATTCCTGGACTAGCTCATGAGTGTATTCAGCAAAAAGCATTGTAGCGTAACGAGTCAAGGGAAAGGGAAAGGGTAAGAAGGGAAAACTCTCCAAATTGCTGGCCAAGAAAAGAACTGGTGAAGACATCCCCAGTTCATCGTCCTCATCTGTGCATACTCTCCATTGCAGAAGGCGTTCCTCTGAACAATTTTTTACACAGTAACAATATGGTTTCATCAGGACTGTTTCATTACAGTAACAGTGCTTTTGAGAGCATACTTTTATCGGGCACAGATGCTGCACACATCAGTTGGCTGTTTAGCTTCCTGCGTGTGCATTATCAGCACATGCTTGTTGGCTGCCTATATGACTATTATCTATTAGTTATCGATTAAGATTTATTTGTTCCCTAGCATAAGTTTATAAACTAAAAACTATGCAGCAAGGGTGGGAAAGGGAAAATTCACATTTCAATGGCGATCACTTCCTACCAAACCCAACTTTATAGATGTGATAATGTTTCCTGAATCCTCCGGTCTGAGGCTGCAAGGATAAGAGCCCTTTGGGATAAAAAAGTAAAAGGTACTGCCGCAGCGTCCTGGAGTTTTGTATGTGGCAGGTTGCATGCAAAATGAAATGCAGACTGTAGCGTTACACGTGCAAGACTGCAGACTTACAAAGGTAAGACTTAGCTTTATATAGGTTAAAGCACCGTGCAACACCGACGCTTGTGTGCGCTGGGTACAGGGCTCTGTTACTCCCCCTCACTTTCCCTCAAAGCCCGCTGCTCTAGTCCTGCACACGATGAGACAGAGTCCAGCAGCCATCCCATTCACTAGGTCCCACAAAAGGGGTCTCATTCGTCATCTTTTCTTTCATCTTTTCTTTCCTGAGCAGGTACACCATTTGAACTGGTACATACTTTTGCAACAAACTACAAACCACAAACCACAACTGTAGCTTTGGCTGGAGCTAAGTCAATAACCCAAGTGTGCCAGTTCATTTGCAGTTAACTTCAAATGGCTCAGGGATCAGCTTACAGATACAGAAGACAAAAGAGGTGCATGCTGCTGGCTGTCTAGACAGGAATTCATTTTCTTCCTTATAGTATTGCTCATGCCTTCCTTGACACACCTCTGAACGCGATTCTCTAGGTACATAATTTTTAGGCAAAAAAAAAATCACTCAAGTAAGTGCTAGTCTGAAGGAAATGAGCTTAGAATTAACCCTAAAATGAATGTAGCCCTAAAATGAATTTACTGGAAAACACTTGTTGTTCCTGAATGTAGTTATTATGCAGGCAGTGGGAATTTTCTGCATTTATCTTGTAGATTTGAAATACAACCAAGGATGCTTATTTATGATTATTCCGAAGATCTGTTTTATGTTGCTTCCTGTTTAACAGGCACAGTTACAAGCGTTTTGAACTGTTGGTTAGGAAATACTTGTCAGCTGAATTCAGTTCCAAATGTTTTCAGAAACTAAAAATAAAAACGGAGCTAAGGGTAAAGTTGATACACGTGAAAACATCTAACAAATACTTATGGAGGAATTCTTAAATATACCCACAGCTTTACTGATTATTTTTCTTATATTCTTGGCACATTTAAAAAGCCATTTTAAATTCACAATTGCATGCTTTGTTTTTCAAATAGAAATAGGAAAAATACTGTTCTTTTCCATGTATGTTTCTTCAGGCTTTCGAATGTAGTAACATATACTTTACTTAAGGAGGATATTTATAGTTATGCAGATAATGTAAAGAGTGATCAGCGTTGCATAAAGAAAAGGGCTAATTTCAAGACAAAGTCTGTCACGCTCGAAGTAGGTCTATATCGCCAAAGTAAAATAAACTGACTGTCTGTGAGTTACTCATCTCCAAATAGCCTGGGTTTGTTAGAGTAGCCACAATGCACCCTGATATTTCAGCTGCTGATCTATCCCCATGCTGCCCCCTCTTACACACAATTTATTTTTTATTGATGTTTACTTAGTTATTTGAATCGTATATAGCTGAGTCTCTCTCAAGTCATTCCTAGTGAATACTGGGAGGACTGGTCTGTCTTTTGCAGGCACCTAGAGGAAACTGTGAAAAGTCCTGGAGAGATGAGCTGCATCCAGATAGACACACAGCAAAAAGGTTGCATCCACAGAAGTTTTTAGATACATGATTTCCTATGAAAACACAAAGTTCCTGTGATTAGTAGTGGAGAGTGAGGCATTAAAACAGGAATCAGAAACCAAAATGTCTTTGTGGGCTCTGCTGCTAGAAGCAGATAAATTATACTATTTTCAGTTCTTGCCTATACACACCACAAGACAGATAAGAATTTCTGCACATAATGGGACTAAAATGAAGTGAAATAAATGAGTTTTACTAGAAACTAATTTTAAAATGGAAAGATTTTGTTCATAGTAGGTACTACTTTACCCAATAATATTTAATCTTAAGATAATATTAATAAAATCTTTAAAAATAATCATATATTCTTAAGATTTCATAAGTAGGTATAAGGCAGCTTAATAACAATGTAATATCATTATTTAGATTTCATAAACACATGTAAGGCTTCCATAAATCTAGGTCTGCACATGCTTTAATATTTTTTTTTTGATTGCTTAGACATGTGAAATAAAACCAAAAAGTGAAAAGAACTAGGTGATTCTGCACAGTTCAAGAAATGGGAGACCACATGATGGGGAACCTTGTCCCCCGCTTTCAGGGAAGTCAGGGGCCACGTCACGCATACGTGCCTTGATTTCCTACCACTGCAATGAACTCTGTTGCTTTGTAAAGATCACCCCTACCTGCAGGCAGAAGCAAAACATTAGAAGAGCTGAATACAATTACAGCACCTGACTACAGCTGGCATAGGTCCTTCACCCGTCAGGTGTGGGGGTAGCTGGTCTCGACATTAAGTACGGAGTTCCTACACTGTTTCTCCTCTGAGAGCTGAAAAAAACCATAGAATTATTTGGCTAGAGCAGTGACAGTTTTACAAGGTTGAAATAAACAATTTTAAACATAACAATGATTATCCAGATCCTACAAGTGAGCCAGAGAATGTGCTTTGATCAATACAGTAATTGGACTATAGCCCAAATATCAAAAGTATATTTGTGGTTTTGACAGAAGGAGGCAACAGTTGAGTGCAAGAAGAAGAGGGTCAGCTCATGTAAGAATGCCATGCTGTAAGCATCCACCCCTTCTTTCTTTTCAGTGACACACTACTGGAACACATTCCTTTCCTAGCACAGCCTGGCCTATTATCAACAAACAGCGTGTAATATTCATGTTCATGGGTTGGTACTGAATGAGGTTAATTAGTGGTTCTTCTTACATAGATGTCTGGAATTAAAACAAAAGGCTCAAACCCTACAATTAACAGTGGCAAGTAACCTATAATTTTTCCAGTTCCTCTACTAATTTTGATTATTATCCACTGCACATTTGATTTCTTGCCATTTTCTTTGACCTCTTCACAGCAGAGGTGAAAGCTTCACTGTCGAGGTAAGAGAAGCACCCTGTGGTTTCTTTACCACCAGGGACATACCACATTAAATTCTCGCAGTCAAATAGTTTGTGGGTTACAGCCCCACCAAGACATAGGCCATTAAACATCCTTCTTTGCCAGTTGCGTTGCAGAAAATGTACTTAATTTAGTGGCCCTGGTATTCATAGCTGTCAAATGAACTGCTATTAGCTGGGAGGGCATGAGTTGGCTTAACACCTGCCTCTGGCCAGCTGTGACTCCAAAATTATTTAATGAAGAAAATGAACAATGTATTTTAACCACAAAGTTAGGACTGCAGAATTCTGCTTAGGAGCGGTATACGTCTTAGCTTGCCATTTCTATATGAACCAACCTGAAAAAAGTGAGTAAGCAGGAAATTATTCACGTTGCATTTGCTGCAATTATTGTCTCTATGGACAGCATCCTGGGGACCTGTTCTGCTGCGAGCATACACAGGTATAAGATCTGCTGAAATCTGAACTAGAGATCTCTAAGTGAAATCTGAACCGCGACTGGCTTTGGAAGCCTGGGATTGGCAACCAGACTGATGTGCTGGATTCAGTGCCTCAATTCAGAGCCCCTTTGTGGTGTTTGAACCACTGATACTATTTAAATTGTTTCTTTAAAGCAAAAGACCTCTCTGTTGGAGTCCCTGAATATTGTTGTAACTGAGGGATGATGAAGGGGAGGAAGCTGAGAGCTGCTGGAGGGAAGAGGAGGAGCAGAAGTGATATCTCCACAGCTGACACTTTAAATATGACAGTGTTAATCCACAAAGTTTCCTGACAAAAATGTATCACTCAAGACATTTAAAGACGGCACTTAAGGTACAAATATGAGGAGCAGCGCCAGAAGGATCAACAGGTCTTTGCCAGTCACTCTGTGAACCATTAGGATTTTATGTTGCCCGTTCTCTGGATTAATGTGCAAGCAGTGAGGGGTCTGCTTTTGGGGCCCTAACCATCCCCTGCAGTGCATGTGGCAAGACAAGTCAGGAGCCTTCTGTCAATGTTTGGAACCTGCAAAATATTCAGAGGACATTAAGATATTAAAGTTAACATCTACTTAAAACAGAAGTAAAAGTGATCAATGGATCCTTTCGAGGTCATGCAGTCAGATAGCAGAGTTCACTCTCCAAAATGCGTTACACTAAAACCACTGAAGGTTACACTAGTTCTTCTCACCTCTGAAGGGAGATGAAACAGTATATGGCACTGACATTTGTCCACTAAAATCCATTCAGGCTTTTTCAATCTTTTCAGTAAGAGGCAGGGAGGCAGAATTCCTTCCTGTCAATCACAAGATGAAAGTATTGCGTTGTGCTGTACCAGAAAGCGCTCCCAGGAGATTAATTTTAGAGTTCACAAAAAATACACGAAGTCCCATCTGAAGACTGCATCCTTACACATCTCAAAATTCTGCCTATGGTCCTGAGCTTGCCAGAAACACATACAAACACACATACAAGCTGAACTATACCAGCGTAGTTCCTTCTTCCTTAGCTGAAGTCTGCAGTCGCCATCACTAGGTATTGACCCAGGGAAATATCATATGTATTTCAGACACGCAACACCACAGATCCCACAGCAAAGACCCTCAGACTCTTCTCACAGTGAAAGAGAAATGGCCTAGACCCAATTGCTGTATTCCTTCCTAAACCAAAGTAGCTACGTGGAAGAATGAAACCCTTTGCCTGGTACGGCGGTTCAGTGGGTAGCCCCTGGGAGTCTCCGTGCTTCCTCACCCTCCTGCGTGACTTTGAGCCGTTCGGCTTGACCTCATGATGGGCTGGACGCCTGAGTCACAACATACCCCGTGCCCTTGGTACGCAGGTTAAATTGCGAACCGTATGCAGAACCATTGATGCAGTTCTCAAGAGTATACTGTGATTCGTTCACAGATTGTCACAAATGTAGACACCCAGGAGCTAGCAGTTTATTTCAGGCTGCCCATATGCATAAGGGAAGTTACTGACAGTATGTTACTCAGGCATTACTGACGGGGGACCTTCGTCTTCAAATAGTAATGAAATATGAGTCATTCTGATTCAGAAATACGGAATCAGAGCCATTCATTTGTCTATGAAAAATGTCTTTGCATACTCGGGAAAACAGCCATTATAATTAGAACTTTAAAAATTGCAGGTGTAAATTTTGTTTTTTATAAACATGAATATTTCCGTACCCAAATGATTAACTGCCTATCCATGTCCCAAATTAAGCACATAAACACTGTTAGCTTATGAGCCATATGGTACATCTTCACACATAATGCTTCCTAGCTCAAAGACAACTTTGTGTACATTTATTTGGAAGCCCAATAAGCATTCAATTTTTGCAACTTTATGTAGGAAGAACAACTAAAACTAGAGTGTTTGGTTAATCCTTAGTTCATTGATAATAAATGCATCCCTTATGTTAGTTGCAGACAACTTTGAATCTGCTGACATGCCTATTTTTCCTAGGGATTCTTAAATAAAATGTGTTCTCCAGCTTGCCATATGAACTCCTAGAATAATCCCATTGATGTCAATGGAGATGTACTGAAAGACATTTGGCTACCTGGATTTGTGATGGCCATAATCCAGGCAGTTCTGCTTAAATCAATATAACTTTGAAAAACAAAGCCAAAACATTTGTGTGAATTGTTCAAATTATTCCTTCTCATATACACCTTCTACTGCTTTTCAAGTTCTTCACGGTCTTCTTTATCACAATTCACCCAGACACTTGGACATCTCATGAAGATTGACAACCTTCTGTTGATATTTGCAAGTTGAAAGAAGATAATCTATCTTTGCTTTATATTTTGTCTCTTCCTTTCTTTTATGTCTTTGCTTTACTTTCCTTCTCCACTTCCTAAATTTATTTAATAAACTCACCAGAGGTGTTGTTAGGACTTTGTGAATGTTCGAGTAAACTATATCATCTTCTTTCTGACAGGTGTCTTTTGACACAGTCATAGTATTTTAACAGATTTGTCAAGAGTTTCCTTAGAAAAACAGTACTTTAATTTATTGTTTCAAATTGCCCACCATCAATGTGGGTCCTGTACATTGTAGCCACACTAAAAAGACCTTTTTGTACGTATATATGCCACTCCCAGCTGCTGTTTGCATATATATTTTAGCTAGATTATTTTTCATTTCTTTGTTAAATTCATGAGTCCTGAGAATCCTTCCCTTGTTCTGGATCTTAATTCATCTCACTTAAGCAACCACTCAGGACTGGAGATGAATGCCAATTATTGTACTACATTTCATCTCATGCAAAAACTTTCCTCCATATACATACATATTCAGCCATACTCACATAATACCTAAATCTTTTAATCTGTATTTTAGGACATAGAATTCATTTAGATATAAAAGGTTGTCCTGGTTTTAGCTGGGACAGTTAATTGTCTTCCCAGCAGCTGGCACAGCGCTGTGGTTTGGGTTTAGGATGAGAAGAACGTTGATAACACCCGGATGGTTTCAGTTGTTGCTAAGTCAGGTTTAGACTAATTCAAGGATTTTTCATCTTCTCATGCCCAGCCGGCAAGGAGGCTGGAGGGGCACCGGAAAGTTGGGAGGGGACGCAGCCGGGACAGCTGACCCCAACTGGCCAAGGGGGTATTCCATACCATGGGACGTCATGCCCGGTTGGGTGGGGGGAGGAGCACGACTGGGGCGTCGGTCGGCGAGTGGTGAGCAATTGCCCTGTGCATCCCTTGTCCTGTGTATTCCAATCTTTTTGTTATTATTGTCACTTTCTTGTTATTAGTGTCATTGTGAGTTTCTTCCTTTCTGTTCTATTGAACTGTTCTTATCTCAGCCCACAAGCTTTACTTTATTTTCCGCTTGTCTCCCCCGTCCCACTGGGTGGGGGGGAAGTGAGTGAGCGGCTGCGTGAGTTGCTGGCTGGGGTTAAACCACGACAAAGGTAAACCCAACCTGTGAATCACAATGCTTTCACCACTGTATTTCTACCACCAGAAATCAGCTTTTCATTTCCCTTCTGACCCAGCAGATATTTAGACTTTGCACGCAAAGTGAAACAGCTTTCAGAGAAAAGACAGTAAACTAGAGAAGGCTAAAATGTTTTCTTCTATCCTCCTTTCAGACTTTGTCTTGAATCAGAAGCATACACTGCAGAACTTGGCATGGTTTGTCCACGTTAGTGTTCTAGCCCACAGGGATGTGTGTATATATATATCTACACATGAACTCTAGAGGCAGTTTACATGTGAAATTCAAAAGTATCAACTGCAGACATGTTAAATAACAACTGTCTAGAACTTTAGAAAAGTTTGAACAAACTGGGTAGGCTAGGTAATTTATTTTTAATAAATTATCTGTATGGTTTGTCAGTAAGTGAACACCAGGAAAGTTCCTTAAGGCCTGCACCGTAGCCTACACGTTCTGCTATTAAGTATGCTATTCCTGGAGTTTAACATAGTGTTAACTTAAACCAACTTCCATATGCACCACTATGATGATGATTGTTTATTAATAAATTTTTTATTAACTATTAGAAAGACAGGAATTACAAATCCTGCAACTGACCAAAATTAGAGAACTGACAGATAAGAAGATCATTGTTACTAAGAGACCTTACAACTTAGAAACTGGTTTTTGCCAATACAACATTTTGGGGGGAAAAAAAGGTGTTCTAACTAAAACAAAGAAGTGTAGAACGGATATTGTGCCATAAGAAGCAACGAAATAATTAGTTGGACTTGGGCTAGCATGGCAATAGTAAAGTCAAACATCATCTTTAGTCATATGTAGGATACATAATGCGTGAGTAAATCGGACCATAATATCTCCATGTCTTGTATTGGTAAACCAAACCAAGACTATCAAAACCCTCCACAACTGTGTTCATTAATTAAACATTGTTTTATAAAAGTTATGCAATAGTGATTAAAGGATTGGAAAACATTCCACTGTAGTAAAATTCTCTAAAATAATTTATCAAAGATTATTTGATTACGCAGTATCTACATGGACAAATTAACTTAAATATTAATTTAACAGAGAAGGTAAAAATTACATCATTGAGGAACTGGAAGAATAAGCCAGAAAATTTCAACCAAAATTTATTTCTTTTAACTAAAAAGATAGTTAACCATTTCAGCTCTGAAACTGACAACTCTTTGGAAAGTTTAAGTAGCTTTCTTCCCTAAAATTTCTAATTTTCTCAGAAACTAGTTGAAAGATAAAATCTTCAGGACTATATCATGTAGGAGGTCATCTTGATTGTCTCAGTGTTAGCTCCTGGACCACCTATGGGTAACCACGCAATCGTCATCTATGATCATTTCGTTCAGTTTGCTGTGAATATTACTAAGGAGCGTATAGGACTGAGGCTTATCGACATTCTGTATATTACAATTGCATAGGCTTTTCAGGCAATCTGAGCTCTTATTCCAGTTTCTTGCTTAAAAAAAAAACCAGCAAACAAGTAAACAATGTATCAAAAACTTTTTACCATGAAACTATGTGAAAGTATCAGTTGTGGTGACCCAGGAGATGCACTGTCATGCAAATGATGCGTATCATTCCAAGCAAGATTTTATACTTTTTTTCAAAAATCTTCATAGCCATAAAAATTTCAGCCTTTTTCATTACTTTCTTTTCTTCTTCACAACATATCTTTCTGGAGTTTTCTTACAAAAATAAATATACTCATGAAATTCAGAGAATCATAAAAAGCTTATCTTCAATATCTTCAGAGATTTAGACTCCCTCGTGTTTCTAATGAACATTCCTCGGTCCTGTCCATCTACTACAAACACCAAACCATCGTCTTTCAGGAATCTTTGTCATTCTTAAGATGAACTTCTCTTAAATTAGGTTGGAAACAAAAATGTAGAAACAATCATCTTCTCAATACGATGATCATATTAACAACAATGCTCTGTGATTTTGAAGAATATTCTCAAATTTAAATTCTCTGACTTTAATTTAATCATAAAAAGTGTTAACAAGTTTGCAATGCTTCTAAAATGTTTCCCACAGTTGCAGCATCAGTGGTGGTTTTTAAAGCTTCTGACTCATATTTTGACTGTCCTTAAAATACCTGAGCTGATTAGGAGAGGGAAAGAATTTCTAAGGATATTTTTGCAAATAAAGTCAAAATGTCCAGACCTTGGAATTACATCAGTAAGATTTCTCCTTATCCTCCTGGCTTAGTTATTGTGAGTAAATTCATATTCCCTGAAAGCAACCTGTGACAGAGGAGCTGCTTGAAGGTTTTTCAGTTGTAGGAAATAAAGCCTTAATTCCCATTTGCAGAAAAACACATGGAGGTGATTAAAATCTTCATGGACTTTAATATTCTTTTTGTATCATTATAGTCCTTATATCAAGAAGGCAAAGACAATACACTGACTCATGGTCAGTTTTATAAGAAAGTCAATTAACTGAACTACAGTCTACTTTTCTATATAAATTAATAGAGTCTACTTCTCTCTGAGAGACCTTCCAACTATATACCTGGTGGCATTTTAGGCTTAGATTCTTAGATTTTCTTGCCAGTCTATAATTTGTCCTGTTTGCCAGGGCAAAGCAGCTATTCCTTCCATCAGTGTCTAACAAAGTCCTTCTAATAGCTGAAAACGTTCACAGAAACTTTTACTCCCATGAAAGTTACTGCTGAGGTGATAAGAAGCCTGCACATCTACCCCTGCCAAAATCAGCTCTGATCTGCCTTGGCAAATTTGAAATGCTTGATCCAAGTATCACACTGACATGAACATTAAAACTTGTCCCAGACTTTCTGCATTCTGCTATGCACATTTCTGAATCAAGGGATGACAAGCTTAAACTACTGTGAGAATCCTTCGGGATCAAGCAGTTGGCAATCTGCAGGCTCATTGCGTGTTCATGTTTGTTACACGTCTTCAGAAACACACAAATTCTTGTAAGAATTTCGTACCCTATTCGTGACTGAGGCTCTAGTAAGGGAACACTTTATGGTATATTCTCATACAGTTTCATATTTCAGCAATTTATAATTGTATTTGTGTGTCCTGGAAACAGAAACAAATTAGATAGGCAAGTGTGTACCTTAGAATTTCATAGGTTATGCCTGCATTAGGAAATAGTGGGGACTACCACTTGCAGATTTGTAGGGCAAAACAGCTGATGACCTGATCTCTTCACTCTGCACCCTTTTGGAAGGTTTTACTTCATATTCGTTCCTCTCTGACTTGATTGACTGAACTCTAGCCGTTGGAGCAAATCTTTGGGTTTAGTTTATCCTAGAAGAATCCAGTTAGTGTGCTCTAATACTGGTCTGTGATGTGAACAAAAATATAGTAAATGGAAAAGATCAAAAGATTTTTTTTGAAAATTCATTCCTTTTCCAAACCAGTATATTGATGTAGAAGTACCCATAGATGCCGACTGGTATAAATAGGTACCTTTTCAATTCTTCACAAACTGGACAATAAACTTGTTTGCTAAAAGCATGCATAAATATGACAAAACCAGATCAAAGCGATGACTTCAGAGTCAGACTGTTAAGAAAAAACCTAAACTGCATTTTGAAATAAATACTTATTCACAGAGATGTTTACATGCTCTAGTTTGTTCCCACATAAGCAGATGGAGTCTCAAAAGATGAATTTTGCTTGCACTAATGCAAAATATATACATACCTGTTGCTAAGTGGAAGTAGGAGGGAATTCCTCTAGGATTACTCTGCAAGTAAGCGCTCAGCTAAAAGGATTTTTAAAAGTGTAGACATAGAAATGAAAATTAGTCACTATCAGTTGTACCTGAAGGAAGTGAATTCAAATATATAGGACAGTATGATTCCAATAGGAAACCTTATGAAAAAGCAGGAAGATACATAAGACAATTTTTTTTAACAAATCTTTCTGAAACAATCAAACGACAATATTATGCTAGTCACTGGAAAAAACCAACCAAACAAATAAACCAAACCACTAGCGAAAAACTATTTGGATTAGAGAAGGCCCTTGCAGCTCACGAGACCAGACAAGAGAGAGTCTGAAGTAACCATCTCTGACCCCCAAACACAGACAGTGTTGGTAGTGGGTCCTCAGCACCACCTGCTT
>JAVKLA010000058.1:16243378-16276329 GCA_034782735.1 Sagittarius serpentarius
TCACTCTATAAATTCATTCCTTTCGGTCTGCTCTGTATCCTGATGCAGACTCGGCTTTCCTCTCCCTTCCCTTTTCCTCTTCCTTCCCCTTTCCCCTTCCTTCTGACATAAAGAATTGGAAAAGAAGCTGTCTGAGAAACAGGTTTCTCCCTACGCAGGTAACAGCAGCTTTGGGAAAGCTAGCTATGTATCAAAGTTTGTTTATTTAAGATACACTTCTGTATAAAAGAATAAAACCAATGTTTTGTTTTAAAGAGCCTGACTGGTCAGTGACAATTTTGTCTTCCCCACCCTCCCTTTGCAAAGCTTTGGTGGGAATTGGTGCAGCTTTTGTTAGGGTGGGTGTTGGGTTGCTGTGTAGCCCTTCCTCCATCAGCTAGGCAGAAGAATAGCTGCTGCGTTGGTCCTTGCCAGACTTTTCTTAACCTTCCTACTCCTCCTAGTTCCCCCAGGAATTTTGTTCATGAGCTGGAAATATCTCACATCTCAACAGAATTGTTGACACACAGATAAAAAGAGAAATCACACGCTCAGACAGAAGAGCGTAAGTGATATTAAGTGTCTCAGAAGGCACGTGTGGTATCTGACAGTCAGTGTAAAATAATTACACTTAGCAAAAACACTCTGGAGACTGAGCTCTCTCCCTAGTTTAATGCAGAGATTGTTGTTTGCCTCTTTGGGTGTTTTTACTCTGTGGTTGCATATGTAACTTTTGCTAAGGAAAGAGACTTCTGTATTTGTTTTATTTAGATTGATTGTTCCAAGTCATGGTGGCCTTAAGGATCTTGCAATACTTTTTCACTTGACTTAAGCACAAATCGTACTTGTACAAATTTATGGAGTGGAGCTTGATTTAACTTCTCTGTGTTTGCTAGGTTTGAATAATAAAAGGATATTTTATGTCCAGAAAATATATAGAGGTAGCTTTCATATTAGAGTGAGCCATTTACTCTTTAGATGAATCACATGAAGAGCAATTCCACAGTTTCAAGGAAAAACAAAAACACACCCTCCAATTTTGCAATAAAATGTAAAATTTCTGGACAAAACTTATTTTCCTATCCATGAACTTCAGAGGAATTTTGAGTTTTTCTTAGAAGAAACACACACACCTGAATCTCTACTCTGGAGACTCTCCCCAGATCTCTTTTGCCATCTTCTCCCTGCCCTATTACCATGGCCTCTTGCATTCTCCTCCACATTCTCCATAGGACATAGTGTCCCTTTATACTTCTACTTCCACCATTCACCCATCTGCACTGCCACTTCATACCTTCATTGGTTTTAGGACTCTTTATGTGGGGAAAAAGGTCTAGAAAGAAAATGGGAAAAATGCCTTAAAACTATACATCACAGCTCACATAGTAGTGCCGTATCTCTCCACACAAGATAAAATAACTCTCTGTAATCATTAGTACTATATGTTTGCTGACCAGATTTTTTAATTGCAAATTCAAGACAAAATTCACATCAGAAGCTGTTCTGTATTCACCAATATGCAGCCTACTGTGTCTCTAGTCTGTCTGTTTAGAGTAACTTACTGCACTTTAATGAACATTACTGTCTATAGAAACAAATGCAGTTTGTATTGTCCAAGCTGTAGTGGGTATAGTAAAATACATTCACAAGACAGATTTGTTATTCAAACTATGCATCTGTGACTCAGCGTGTGCATATAGTAAATCATTTCACTAAAGAGGTGTTATCTTTGCGTGGCACACTAGAATACAGCTGCACTGAACATCGCATAATAACAATATGCATACTATTCTTTTTTCTTTTTCCTCTACTGTACAACAATTTTTTTTCTTCAGCTCTCCATCATCTGCCTCCAGTTCCTGAAAAAATCTGTAACTTCACTCCAGGGAAAGAAATGAAGAGCAGATGAAGTTGGACACATGATTTTATATTGCTCTCTCTTTTACAGAATTTTTGATTAATCAATCAAGACTGCATTATCAGGGCATACTTATGCCACTTTTTGTTATGTTTTTATTCTTTTCCTGCATTTCAGAGGAATAACTCCTAATCAACAAGTGTTATTTCCTTGAATGCTACTATCTATCATCCTTTTCTCCACTAAGCACACTTAAAAAGACGAGCAGACCTGTGGAAGCATCTGTAACGGTGCCTCGATGCACTCATTCAGCAGATCAATGCAGCAGCTTTAAAAGGAATCTTGTCATATAACTGCTGTAGTTACAAGACTGTGTGGAGATAATTTTGAAGTTTACAGATCTGAAAAAGAAAACAAATCAATTCAAGGCTTCCCAAAATGTCCAAGTGTGTCTATCACTTTGCAATGGAGATGCTAACAGTAAAAATTCTAAGAAATTAACGTTAAGCCAGATCATTTGCTGTTACCCAATAATACTCGATATTGTTCCTACCTGTGGGCAAGATCATTTTGGTTTGATGTCCAACTCGTATGTTTATTTACGTTTTTATTAATTTCCTAATATTATCTCAGAACAGCAATGCACCATTTACATATGTACTTTAAATAAAGCACTTCAAAGAAACAACCTATTTCTCCCCAGTGACAATAATGGAAATCCAGACAACTGGCTCCAATATCAAATGACTACATTCAGTCAGACAAATAACATTTCAGCAAATTACTTGGAGTCCTTACGCCACATGGCACGTGTTGTGGGCCAGGATCCTGGGAGTTGACCCATCAGCTTTTGTGGCCTGAGAACCCTCTTTGCAAAAAACAATAGCTGGCATGCATTCACCTTGTTCAAGCAGAGAAAATAAAAACATGTAGCAAATCCGTGTGTATATTATTAATCTTTTGCAAGTACATGATAAATGCTTTGATATGTCACAAAAAAGCAACACATCTAACACCTGCTGCTCTTGGTGCTTCAACTAATTGCTGTTAGCAGACTGCTGCTGACTTCAAAGACTGATGATTATGCAGCTCGTGATGGGGAGGCTCAGATGAGGGAAGGAGAATAGTGGGGGTATAAGCAATTAGCAAATGTTTTCACAGTCACCAAAGAGGGTGAGAGCAGTATCTGAAGATTACATTGCATTATATTGCATTACATTGAGTTTTAAATGACTACTACCAGTAGTGCTCTTCTTAGAGTGCTTTTGTGGGTTTTGTTTTATGGGTTGTTTTTTTGGTTGGTTTTTGGGTTTGGTTTTTTTTTTTTTTTTAGCAGCCAGTAAAATGTGAATTCTCATTGTCTTTTGGCAAAGTCACAGGTAGATGTGTCAAAGCTGCTTTTCAGCTCCTTGCTGACATTCGATAAATTACTTTTAACTCCACTGAGTCTTTGCACTTTTTTTAAAATGATCAAGTTGTGATTTGGCAAGTGGTGAAGCAGGAAAAAGATTCTGGTAAATCTAGAGTAATCCATATGGCCACAATTTAATGTGCCTGAAAGCAACAATGATTCAGGAAAAAAAATGATAGAAGGCTTTGAATACCTAAGACTTTAGGCCTGTCTGATTACATTGGAGAGTAAACCAAGCATAGACAACTCCCAGTCTGAAAGGTTATAATGGATTTCAAAATTTAAGAACCAAAGCACAGATTTAGGGCATTGCCAATCAAATTCTTTTTATACAGACAGGACTGAAACAACAGGTTTTGACCTAGACATAGCACCTTGTAAACATAAGACTACACCAGACAAGCGCTTCAGCTCTTCTCAGTGGAGCTTCCCTTGACTGGAAACCCAGAGAAAACGTCCCTGCTGTTACTCACACTATCAAACTGAAAGCAAATATTTAATCAAGTTTCCAATTATTCTCAAGTCGCTGTTTTCTAGAATATCAAACCCCTCATATAATAACATATATTCCTGCTGTATGATATGTATAGTTTATTCTGTGCTTCAGGAAACTATAGCTGTCCTTCAGAAGAACAACTGCCCAAAATTTGACTGAGTTTTGAGTGCTCAAGCATTTTCTTAATTCAGACTTCACTGACGTGGAAGCAAACTGTCAACATAGAATGGTAAGATGTGATGGAAATAAGGCAAGAAACAGGACACAAATAAAGCCTTTCTTGGTTTTATTTAGTAGAAACTGGGTGACAACTATAACGGCAGTGGTATCATCTCTTCTGTTTTCCTCTCTCATCTGATTGCAGTAACTTTTAGATTCCTGGAAAAATCCCAGTGGTAGTAGGAACATTTCAGTGGGAGAGACGCAGGCAGTGATAACAGTATAGTTCAACAACTGAATTCTTGTCCACATGAGAAATAATGTGTTCAGCAAGTCCCTGTCCAGTTAAAATGTTTCTGCTAGAACATCTCCAGACATGCACATTTGTCAGAAGATTTTTGTATGTTAGGAAAATTTCCTATTCTATTAATCCTATTTAAATACAATTCTATTTGCTCTTCAAACATTTTCAATAACAGAACTTTTGAAAAAGGACTTTCCTTTTGCCATCACTGGAGTTACCTTCAGGACTCCGTCAAAGGTAGAGCAGAACACAAGACCCTGTAGCCTCAGCAAGCAGAGAAAAGTAGGAAAAATGTAAGGAAAAATTAATCATAAGATAGAATTTCAGGATAAGTCTGCATTTTGCAAATAAAAGTTTTTGTCAATTTTTGGGGAAAATGGACCCCGTTATCTTAAAGAAATGCAGTTCAGGTATCCATGGGAGAAGTTCATGAGGGAATGAAGGAGTTAAAGAAATCTTCCACCTATTTTTTTTTTTCTGCGTCTTATCATAAAAACTGTTGAACAGGAAATGCGGAGATGCATAAGCTGGTTTGGGGACAATATTTTAAATTAATGGATTGTAGGGTTTATTTACAGTGCTGGCAGGTAGCAAAACTGATTTTAAGAAACATGCTTTTTATTGCCAGTTTTGAAACAATGAAATTCTCACTGGTTAATGAAGGTGTCTAAATAATGTGGCTCAGTATAAATTTGCTGTACAAAATCAAAGGCAGAACAATCGGTTATTACTGAATGTTATGGGAGCTATGATAAGTAATGTGCTAATGTTCTCCAAAAAAGACTCAAAATGCAAATTCAAGGAATAATTGGTTCTTTCTTTCTAATTAGTCTTGACCTTATAATCTAATGTTAAAGCATCGTTGTGCAGCAAGACTCTTTTCACTAACTTATGTGCTATCTGTTCTTCGAAAGGAAACATAAAAGCAATGTAGATTTGTGCAAAGGCACTTGCTTTAGGCTCATCTTTGGCTTCCATCACAGAATCACAGAATGGTTGAGATTGGACAATATCTCTGGAGATCATCTGGTCTAACTGCCCAGCTCAAGCAGGGCCACCTAAAGCCGGTTGCCCAGGACCCTGCCCGCATGGCTTTTGAATATTTCCCAGGATGGAGACTCCACAGCTTCCCTGGGCAACCTGTGCCAGTGCCCAGTCGCCCTCACAATGTTTCGTTTTGTGTCCTTTGTCTCTTCTCTGCCTCTTTTAAATGTTCAAATGCAATACTTTGGGGTGGGATCAAAGGAAGAAAAAATCCCTCAAAATTACAGTAGCTCGCAAAGGCTCTGTTTTCAAACAAGTGTTAATTATTTATTCTTTATATACAGTATTTCTGCCTTTTTCACCAGCTTTTAAAGTTTTTTTGTTTCAGATTATCTACTGAAATGAAATTCTGAACCTTGCCAGGCTAGATAATCTTTGCATGAATTTGTGTTTTAGATTCAGATGGCATCAAAAAGACATTGAATTCCAAGCATATTCCAAGCATATTTCCCTGATGCTTGATGAGACAAATGGGTTTTAGTGTGTCCCTAATGTAACTCCAGTGACGTCAACAGAATTACGGAAAGGATCAGTTTAATCCATTTAATGATATTACCTAAATTAAAACAGAAATGAACCAAAAAAAAGATTTATGTTAGCAACTCATAAAAACTCTATGCAAAGTAGACATTTAAGAGCAATAATGTCCCTAGAATAAATGCATATCTGATAAATCTGAACTTTTGCTAAAATCTTTATCTAACATTTATGTCAAGAGTACTAGAGTACTGGATGAAACAAGCACAAGAAAACCAGATGCAGACAGCTTTTTCTGGGAGTTGAGATGAATTGTAAATGAAATATGAAGTTTTCTCTCTAAGGTGGTTACTTTTGCAGCTATGCTTGGATTTGACCACTGAAGTAACATTAAAAATTCTTATTTATGTGAGTTCCTTGAGCCCACCTTTTTGAGTGTATCTACTTTGAAGAGAATAGATCTAAAGTAATATTTTATTCCCAAGACTAGCAGAGGCAAAAGCTGATGGGAAACTCCTGATAAATGCATATTTTCATAATAGTACCATGTATCCTTTTAGCTGACTCCAGAAGTTAGGCAACACTGCTTTCACAGATTATAGGTGTCAGTGAAGAAACCTGAACTATCTATTTAGATTAAATAGAGTTTTTCCCTAGAGCTTTCAGAAGAAACAGCAAGCACTCATCCCAGTAAAAGGGGGGAGAAAATTTAAGAAGTCCAGAAAAAAGGGCAGTTAATCTTTTTTCTTTTTTTTTTTAGCACAGCAACTTTAGCAGAGTTGCATAGTTCCTGTGGTAATACCTCATTTGCAAGTACTTATCCATGCCATGGTGGATAAAAGAGGAATACCTCTATCCATGTAACAGAAACATGTTTTCCAAGTGATTTGCACATATATCGAAATGTATATGTAAATTTACACTGATTATTTTATTTGTTTAAGAAAATACAGAATGTTCTTGGTTTCCAATGTTGTGCAATAGTGACAGACAGGGAAGATAAAATGGCCTTTTCTGGTCTTCTCCATAAAAGTCCATTTCCCAGCTTTTAGACGCAACTTCAAAATACAGCACAAACAAAGGAAAAGTGAAAATATTACCAACATTTAAAAATAGTGTCTTCCTTGTGGTTTTTACATTGAATTAGAAGCTCTGGTCACTCACTCTCCCTAAAACACTTAGTCTTAATGAGTATTCATAGTCTTTATCACAGACAACACAAACACGAGAGGCAGCCAAATTCCTGCCCTCAGGTAACTGGACACACTTTATCTGGCAGAGGCTGGGACTGGAAGCTGCATGCAGTTCCTGTGCTCCTTGCTATTGCTGCCGTGCTACGAGTCCCACAAGTGCTATAACAGGAATCGGAGTGTACATCTCTTTCAATTACATTAGAAGCATCTGATCTCGTTTTAGGTCCCTCAGTAAACCTTCTGCATGTAGATACCCCTTTTACCCACCGTGGAAGCCTTCCCCTTTTTCTTCTGAAAAAGCTGAAAGTAAATACATATTTATTCTCATCCTTTTTTCTCCCCCCTTGCTAAATAGGATACAAATATTAATCGCACTCTTCAAGTAGCATAACTGAGCTCTTGGGAGGCAGAGCACAGAGCCCACAGCACATCAGAGAGGTTAATCAGTGACGGTCAGGAGCAGAGCTGAGCCTTGCAGCCCTTACTTACCCAGCTGTGCGCTACCATTTCCTTTCCCAGTATACTAGACAGCAGCCGCTAGCTGCCTAGACCACATCATCCCTGCAATCACACATAACGTTTTCAACACCTACCCCTTCATCAGCACTGTAAATACCTTTCCTGTCTTTTTAATTCTCTCCTGGCGTTTGGCGCTACCAGAAAATAGCAGCAAGAAAACACCTTTCCCCCCCTCCAAAAAAAAAAAAAGGTAACTTGCTTTTAAACAGAACTTTTTTCATACTTCCAGATAATTTGAATTGTTTCTCCTATGTTTTGTATATGACTTTCTTCAATGGTATGAAATAATATTTACTTCATTTCTACTTCTAATTCCTTTCTCTTTGTCAGTATTTTCCTGTGCTGAGCTTGACTAAGGAAACAGAAAGTTTTGCAGACACTTGGGATGGAAGTCAAAAGCAAGAGGAAATATTTATAGCTGAAAACACACAGGAATTTCAGCAAATTCCACACCGAGAATGGATAAAAGGACAGAACATTCCAAGAAGGTTAGTGACACAGTTTTTCCAAATCTAGAAAACGCAGTGCCGTTTTCAGGAACCATGTCAGCAAGTCTCCCAAGATCCCTCCAAAAGAACCTCCTGAAATCTTTTGTTACCCTCATCGCCCCATTCTCGTGAATGTTCTCGTTCGAAGGGATCAGTGGGAGCACACGCCGGAAGCAGCCTCCGGAGCACCGAAGGTGAACGGGAGACATATCCCGTACAGTCCCTTTGAAGTACAGTTTTTGTAGGCGAGTCCTTCCTTGAGGAAGGAATAGGAAACTTGCCCTTCGTAATAACCTGCTGTGCCCACACTGCAGGTTTATGCAAACTATGGGAGGAGTGAGGCTGCACGTCAGCAAGAGCTGTAAATTTGTTTGTCATCTATAGGAATCAGCCATATGGAGGTACGGCCTCCTTCCATCCCATATGTCTGTTCTGATAACATATATAATGCTGGTAAGCACCCGTAGTCTGGCTTACCTGGTATCCTGGTAATGGCTGTGTCCTCAGGGCCCTCATGGAGGTAAATGAGTAGTCACTCCCCAGCCAAAATCCTTACAAGTCCTTTCATTTTGCATTTGAACATAAAATTCATGAGTCTGGGTTTGCAGCTATAAGAGGCTGTATCTCCCATGCAGATACATCTTCCCTAGAGAAATCTGCCTTTCACGGCCTATAATTGGATATTTTATTTTTCTGGGAGAACTAAAACCATTAGTTTGTAAGAAAGCTCTGCAGAACTTTCACTTTTCAAGCAAGTAAGCTGACTGACAGAGAAATTGTATCAGTTCCTTAAGATGATACAGGAATTGTCTTTATTTGGCTTTAAATGTAGCACAAATTTCAGGTTCCTTGCTGCAATCATATCAACTTCTTTTCTTAAGAAAGGAGTTAGTCTATGCTACGCAAGAATGCTGAAATGGCTTCTTGGCGTGATGCTGCTCTGTGTGCCCTGAGTAGGAAACATATGTCATCTCATTTAATAGCTTTGCCTGCTTGATACGCCTGATACATGCACATAAATCTCCTCGGGTTTTCTTTATAGAAAGACCATTATTTTTTTACTCTGGTGCATATTGAGCCATTCAGAGGAAGTTGGCTGCAAAAGAGACAAAGAACTTGGTCTGATCAGGAAATGAAAGATTTCAGGCCGTGAGAGGGAAAAAACAAAAATCCTGTAAAATACATAACACATGTTACGTAGTTTGTGACGTCAGTAACTTATCTTACTGGCTATCCAATCCACATGGTTTAGCCTGTTTTAACTATTTTTAGTTAAAAGCGTGTATGTAATTGAAGGGTGTTATAAAGTATTGACTATTATACAGAAATCTGCTGTATAATTCACCTGCGCAGCTTTAATAAAAAGCAGCTTCGACTACTTCAAATGGGGAAAGACGGGCTCATGGATTTTCCAGGTGCTAGAGCGTTCAAGGGAAGCACTGAGGTTCAGGGCATCAAGACCTTTCAAAATGAAAGGCCTTATGTTAAATGAACAACACGGCACTAATCCTGATCCACATTAAGAAGCATCTTGTTGCAGCTTTGCGCAGTCTCCCCAGGCTCCGGATGATCCAAAAAGTAGTTCACTTTGTGCTCACAGACAGGCTGAAAAGAAGTATTGGGCTGAACAAGTCCACAATGAAAATGTAGATGGCACGGCATGGCAGTTTATATGCATTAGTGATATTGCTGCTCTCACCTTTGTGAGAGCTCGGGAAAACGACTCTGAATGAAGCACAGGTTCCCAATGTCCTCTTTGGGGTTCTAATGATTTTTTAATGATAGTTTGAAATTCGGCTGCACAGTCAAAGGTGATACCTACTACCGAAGACAAATGAGAACGCTAGCGATTCTGCTGCTGGGGTGCCTGCCTTTAGTGGTGACAAATGGTAGAAATGACCTGTGCTGTACTGTCATGACAAGGCACTGCATCATCCCTGAATTATTGTGTTAACTTTGGAGGGAGAGCCTGCTGTCTTTCATCCAGAATTGATCTGTGCGGTGCCAAAAAATGAGCCTGCTGACAATAAAATGCAATACCTCAAAAAAAGTATCGGGTAGATAATGAAGATCCAGAGTTTGCAACACAAAACTGTTTGAAGGTCTGGAAGAGGGATCCTGTAGGAATGTTTGGTCATTAGAGTGATAGAAAAAGGACGGATTTTGACAGCAGCTAACAAAGATGTTTTCTGTGATGCTTTTTTAACTTCATTCTATTCAGAAAGTTAAAGGGGTAAATCCTACCCTGTTTCTGTGTAGTTTGATCAGTGAAACAAAAAAATACAGTCTTTTAGCGGCTTCCCTAATTCTAACAAAGCGGGCTTTTGAGGAGTCTTAGCAACCTTATCCTTAAATTAGTTTTCTGGAGTATTTAGACTTCACAGTAAACTCTCGGCACAGTCTGTTTTAAATTAAACCTTTTAAATCTTATAAACGGAGAAAGCATGCAGAGGTCTTAAGCAAGGAATGTGCTAATTAGAGTACGAAATAGAAACATGATTCAAGAGACTTTAAGGAAGAGGAGGGAGAAAATTACTTGAGCATTGTACCGCTGTGTGATGTCCCGGAGTCCAAGAACAAGCAACAAGAAAATAAGTCTTTTAAAAGGCAAACAAGTGATGCTTATTTGGCCTTAAGATAGAAAAGAGCAGTAGGTAGATTTAATGACAGAGGAATATGTTTCAGAAACATTTTCCTTTCTGATGCATCAGATATTCAATTATTTTTCCCTTATATTTTTGAAGTGATAAACCTAACTGTAAGTATTCCGACACATAGCTCTCACACCACACCTCTGGGCACCACAAAAACGTTTTTCAATGGCAAATTCCTTGAATGTCTGTCACCCTAAAGGTTGTTGTGCTTCCAAGAATCTGTAAAATGATCTACCACTAAATTGTAAAGGCTTCATTGTAAACAGAGTCATAAATTGTGAAGTTACAGAAGGACATATTTCTTGTCAAGGGAGCTGCCCAGTTTCCTTGGCAAGGACGGAGGAAGTGTGCAGGAAGTAGCTGAGATTCTGCACTAGAGGTGCTTGTCACTCTGAGCTCCCATAAGACTGAGATAAGGGTTGGTTTTTTTCCTCTCCATAGTGTAGACGCAAGATCAGAGCAATGTGTAGAAAGATCTCTCATGCTGCTGCATGTAAGAATAGGAAGGAAGAAAACAAACCCCAGATTTTTACAGTTACAGTATGGGATTGACAATCTTGCAGAGCCCCTAAATGTCTTTCTCTTTTTGCTTCATTTTTAGTAGTTAGGATCTGTTTCTTAATTTTACACAAATAAAGCCCCAAAAGAGAATAAAAAAGTTTGTAAGCAAAGTGGAATGGGTCAGTAGGGGAGACTGAGAAATATGAACAGGGTATGATACCGATGACTGTAAGTACTTACCGTGTATGTGGGATAAAGTCCCCCTCTAATCAGTGGTTAAATATACAAAAATGAAACAGCTTTCATGAAAGGAACTGTAACAACTCCTCTGCAAAACACCTGATCGTCTAACAGGATAGTCATTAGGGTGGGTGAGGCTTATTTTCAAGTCAGTAATCCAGTTCAGGGAGAATTTAGGTCACGTGAACTTTTTAGGAGACAACCGCCACCTTTAGGCTATTGGTTATTCTATGCTTTAGGTTGCGGGATGTTGTCTGTCATTTTGACAAGGAAATTCCATTATGGAGGTAAAATCCTAATCAGCAGAGCTGACATATTCTTGCAAACGTACCAAATAGTGGCTCCAAGCAAGCAACATTTATAGTACCCAGAAAATGCCTTACTGAAAATATCTGTTGGCTTCTCATAGAGGCCTTTATCCTTCTTTTCTCTCATTGCCTTGGCTGTTCTTTGGAAGAAAGTGACTCCATGAATTTGGTTAGAACCCATGTTTACCACTCTGATTTAAATAAATTAAAGCAATGATAAGGCTGTTCTCCTTCCCTCAAATCAAACTAGTATGGTTAGTAAAGGAGAAGCAACCTGTTCCTTCCACTCTCTTTGCCCCAACAAAAGGTTGGGACTCATCTGATATGAAAATTTCCCTGGCTTTCTAAGATGACGAAATAAGTCATAAAGTCAAAGGAAAATGTTGTGAGGGAAAGTGACAATGAAAATATTACCCATTTTGAGGAATATAAGTGATCACTCAAGACAACACAGCCAGGATTGCTGGTGTCCAGAAAGGAAAGCTAACTGCAGCAAAACAGCCCGGGCTAGAAAATAGAAATAACTCATGGAACCGGAGAAGAGCAAGGGGCCTGTGAAAGTCACTCAAAGGTGAGAAGTAACCACGTCAGAATGAACCAAAGCCTACCTCTCTGGAGCAGTCAGCACTTCTATCTCAAAAGGTAATAATAATAAAAAATGTTAAATAGATCAGTACCATAGTTCCGTGAAACAACTTCCCAGCTAACTCTCCTACACCAAACCCACTCATCATCGCCACAGTGCTTTCTCCCTCGTCATAACACATTACCTAACAGTCACATAATCCTAAGAGTGCTGTCTCAGCCCACGGACCTGGTAAAACCTTGCCGAGGACACCTAAATGATATGTTACCTTCCGCGGACTGTGCCTCTGCATCCCACAGTCATTGAATGTGTTATCAAAGAGGCTCAGGCTGCAATTCCATTTCATTTTTTTGTATTGATGGAGTTCCAGCTCAAGCACCTGTATTTCATTCAGCTAGGCAGCATAATATTAGAAAATGTAATTTCCTCTTCTGAGTCCCCCATTTTACAGGTAAACACCTCAACCCTTCCACGAAACAAAGAAAGACAAATCAGAGCGAGATCCCTGAATAGCCAACGATTTTAGCTGCATGAGGCAGGGTCTTATGGATTTCCACAAATATTACAACGGGGTGTTTGGGTAGTTTAAATCAATGGAACCTTTTTTGTCAGTGTAGATCTATAAATTCATACTAAGTTTCCTAAAATGTGTGACTGTTGAACATAATCTTAGCAGCTGTTTAACATTTGTCTGTTTCTAAAGACTGTATTTCTGACAGTCTTCATGTTGAGTTTCAGGGATAATTTTGCGTTTGCCCTCCTTTTCACTAAATAAACCCACTGGCTCAGATGGTTAGGTTCAGCACCCGTATTTGGTGTCCTCAGAAAGACCTTCTGTCATGGAAAGAAACAGCGTTGCCTCCTCCTCTTTCCACAGAACAGCAGAAATTCTAAATGAAAAACAATAAGTAAGATTCTTCCATAAGTGCTCGCAATTTTATTCGGTTTGCAGTAAAAAAAAGAGAAGATTTGAACTTTCTTTATGTGCTAATTATGTGTTGCTTTTAATTTGCTCACTTCACCAGACAAATGCAGATTATGCAGCTATGTCTGTCAAGAAGCTGAGGGCAGATAAACCTTCTTTCTCAAGCTCATTTTTCCAAGGCAGGGTTTGTGGGGTTTTTTTTCATCCTTCTAATAATGCACATAGAACAGCATGAATTTCTGTAAATTAGTAGATGCTTTCTTTCCTGTTTGGATATATTAAAATGAAATCTGTTATAAATTATTTGGGAATTGCTTATAATTAATTTGTCTTACAAATTGAACTTGCTTTTTGCTTTGTAGCAAGTGCACACTAACTTTCTCCCGTCTTTACCTTGTAGCTGCTGCATACAGCCATCATAACTTTCCTCTTTGGAGCAACCTTACAATTTTCTAAAAATAATTTCCCTGCAGTTATCAATGTTTCACTGAGATTTTTCCTCTGATTTTGAAGCATGCACTTTTTAAAATACATTAAATAAACATGCAATTTACCTCATACTTCCTGTATGAGATACCACACAGTAATTTTTGCACTGCACAGAAATAAACCCATAACTATTAAGTCTGGTTTTCTTCCTAAGGTAAATCAAAATGCTCCATATTTAGGAGAAATGGAATGATTCTATTTTTTCCCTATAAGCCTTCTCTCCAATTCCCAAAGCAACATGACGTATATATTGGGGCTTTACCAGATGCTAAAAGGGAAGAAATATGTATGTGTGTGTGTGTGTATATGTGCACGCGTGCGCAGCTGGTGAGCAATGATTAATGATGATCATGATGATTACAGTCCTTGGTATTTTGGGGATTCTCACCTCCCTCTCAGATCTAGAATAGATAATAAATGCAGTACACAGCTGCACACTGCAATTTAGGTGTCTTCTGCCTGCGGTTCTGTGATCTGCTTATCAAAGGCAGTTGTCTTTAAGTCCTGCAGACTTCCGTGTGAAATCTAGGTGCTCAGAAAATATTTTATATGTCAGGTTTCTCTTTCCATGTTTTTCCCACACAGGACATTTACACTACTTTTTGTTTATAATTATGAATTATTCTAGATTATCACTTGATTAGACAAATTATATAGGGCAGGGTTGAATAGACCTGCTAAAATTATCTACAATACGAAGCTATTACAGATAGGCAAAAGAGCTCTGAGTGCTGTGATGGCTGAAAATGTCAGGTGGAAAAAGTGAGTTCAGACTCATTCAGGTAAATGAGACAATGAAACCTGCCTCCCATGCCCATTAAAGCATCATCCAGTAGATGACAGAAAATGATGCACCTTCCTTCTCTACAGCAATTTTGAGTTATTTCCTAAACAGAAAATTCTGTAAAAACTCTTTATTGAGTTCAATTATTTACCAGGCGTCATGTGAAAATAGTTCCAGGACAACAGAAAAGAAATAACTTTTTTTTTTTTTCCCTTCCAAATTTCCTATTACTGAAAATTCATTCAGTAGATCCAAGTTTCAGAGATCTGACAGCTCAGTGTCTGCCATACCTCGTATTAGGTAAAAAAATGGTCATTTGAGGACAGACTGCTCTCTACAGAAATGACTTCTGCAGAAATGGGTTGAAGTAACCGACTCATCTGCAGTCTCTCTCTTCTCCAGCAGTTCAAAGCATTTTAATCTTCCTCTATACTAACAGACCATGCACACACACATATAGAACTAAAAGGCAAAGTAAGGTTTTTGAGTCTTTTTTAACACTTCAGTTATAAGGATAATGACTTGTTCTCTTTCTTCTGGTACCTGCTTTCTATTTTTGCCATCAGTTTAGTTCAGCAGTAGCAGCTATAAGGAAATTTGCAAGCTGACTTTCCAACAGATGAGATGTGGAGATAACGTTGTCTGGGTGTTTTCTACACAAGATGTGTTTTGTATATACTTGCGCTGTGGCCCTGGAACAGCGCACAGGTAATCCTGCCTTCCAGAAAGCTTCCCCACACTCAGCAAAGCCCAGAAGGGCAGGTCCCCAAAGCCACCAGACCCCAAAGGTTGCCACCCGCTACTGGTGCGACCAGAGGGCAGATTCTGCCTCACCCCCCCTCTGACGGCAGAGGCAAAAGCCCTAGTGTTTAGAACTTTACTGATTAAAACTTAACAAATAGTGGTCTTCCTCACCAGTCTGTAACAGCAGCTCCAGAAGACTAGTGCCATCGTCTTCTCGAAGAGCTTGGTGTGAGAATGAAACCCCTCGGGGGGATGTTCGTAAACTATCTGCACATCACTGTCTTCCTTCAGCAAAGTCTGTCACTGGTTACTGCAAGGTGCATTGCGTATGCTTGCAGGTAACTGCAGTGCGCCGTTATGACACCTGATAAACCTGCTGTTTCACCGCTAATATTGATATGAGGAAAGAGAAAACACTCCAAACACTTTTAAATACTCCAGCTTACCTTACAATAAAATGAAATAAAGGAAAGGCTTTGATATCAAGAGCATTATTTTTCTTCCTGCATCAGTCACGTCCGGCTATTTCTTTGGAAAAAAACATAAATTAATTTCAAAAATTAGTATGCCTCAGTGTTAAAGAGTTTCAGGGATTCTGATCAAAATTAATGTAACATATAAAAATAAATAAAAACATGACCTTTAATTCACGTTTCTTCAAATTTTCTATAGGACACCGTAGAGCTGTTGTACAGTATATCAATTTCCTTCACCTTTTGTTTTATATGTAAGACCCAATTTGCTACATAGGTTACAAGCTTTCAAGGGATCACAGACCCTTGGATTTAGTACTTGATAGCCCTTTCTTAGGCTCCTGTAGTTGCCACATGTTGTATCTTCAGACTTTGAAAGCAATGTTCTCACTTCGCACACAGACTGAGCTGGCTGGTTGGATCAACAGAAATAGTGTCCTGTAATAGCTATGAAATATAGTTTGCTTATTCATTCATAGAGACAGAAGTCCCAGAGAAAGAAGGATCATTAATTTCTGGAAGATTAAAAATTAATTAAACTGATGCTTTTATTGTTATATGTGAACATGCTCTTTGACTAAACTGGAAAACAATAAGGGAACAACATGTAATTTTCAAGAATGAAGTCGTAAGAATAAAAGCCTGCATTTCTAGCAAGCTATGTTAAACAGAATGATTAAGAGCCTATGGGATGTGGGAATGCAGGTGAAAAGCATAGGTAAAGTACCAGTAAGGAGAGAGAAAAAACAAGTTTCAGGTTTCCTTGTAACTATTATTTCACCTTACATGGTAAGAGAAAAGATTATGTTATTCATAAACATTGGAGCTGTCCTTGGAGTGATTATAACTTTCAAATACAATTTGCAGCTTTCCTTCTTTCTTTTATCTGTAAAAGTGGTAATAACCTTAAGAATTTATTCGTGCTTTTAGACATTTATATTATTTCAAATCATATTCCTTCCACCTAGTCTATCTCGTGGGAATGTTGAGTGTTACAGCTGTACACTACTGTGAAATAAGATGACACATTTACTCCTCTACAGTAGGAAAGTATCTCCACTCTGAACAGATGAAACTTAGAATTGCAGACTATACATCCACAATAAAAAGAAAAAAAAAAAAGATGCTATGTTATCTGCACATCTGTGGAAAGCAATAAATCCTTCAGAGATGCTCTAGGTACTGTAGGAATTCTAAGGACAATAGTTCCCTTAGAAACAGTACTGAATAACTGGCAAATTCAACTAAGAAAGTAATAAAGGGGGGGTGGGGAGAGAAGGTGATAGAGATTGAATCTAATATTTACAGAGAAAATCCAACTAAGTTAAAACCAGAAGGTCTTTTTCCCACCAGAGTGTCTTCAGTGTGATATTTGTTCTGAGTAACGATCAATTATTAAAGGCATAAGCTATGAATAAATTTCCTGTTACAAACATATGGGCCTGACTTACCAGTCTATTGTATCAGTTTTTCTCTGTTGTAATTCCACCCCTTTCAGTGGAGTCATGTTGATGTATGAGTGGTATATCACAGCAGTATATCACTAAGCCTAGCCATTCTCCTGAATTAGAGCATGGTGAATTATTTCTCCCTCCCCAAAACAGACTAAAGTTTGAATGTCCATTTATTATTTTGTTTGATCAACTACTTCCATAGACAGAATATGGGGGGGTGGGAGTGGAGTCTGAGAGGAGCAGGTATTATTTGTTATTGCCATCAATTCCAACCTACCTTTACAGAATCACAGAACGGTTCAGGTTGGAAGGGACCTCTGGAGGTCATCTGGTCTAACTCCCCCTGCTCGCAGAGAATCACCTACAGCCAGTTGTCCAGGACTATGGCCAGACAGCGCTTGAGTATCTCCAAGCTTGCAGAGTCCACAACTTCTCTGGACAGCCTATTCTAGGTAAAACTGAAAAATATTACAAATATCACACTGAACATGTGGGTAACTGGTACCTTCTGGCATCTCTGATGTTTCTGATTGAATTTTGGTGGTAAGAAGACAATAGGTTGAAAAAAATAATATCAAAGTGACCAGTAAGGAGTTTAATTCACCTGAAATTCACCATTTGCAACTCATTAGCCACAAACTTCCTCAATTTTAATTTTCCAGTGAGAAAGCACATATAAAACAGATATATAAAGGTCTTGTTGAATCAGGACCTTTCTATTTCCATTATTAAAGTGAGACAAATCAGATATTTTATGGTGGTTTTTTTTCCCGAACTGAAAGGATTCTGGTAGCTGTCAGAACAGTGCATGAGACAATGTGAAATAGAAAATAATGCTCTTTTTTTCCGAACAATCAACTCTCTTTGCTTTACTTTTAATGTTTCAAAAAGACAACTAATCAGATATCTTTGCTGTGAAAGCAAAAGAGGCTTTCTACTGAAAATATGAAAATTAATTGTGATTTCTGTAACAATTAACATTCCTTAATATTTCAAATATTTTTCATCATTTTAAAAAAATGGTCAAAAATTTTTTTTTTTTGTCATTTCATTCCTATTCATCTCCTCTACTTTTTTTCTCTCTTTCTTTTGTTTCTTCTTATGAACAGAGTAGCATCTGAGCAAAGACAAGGTCCTGAAAATTGCAGACTCTTTTCACTTTTCTTCAGTGGAGAACACAATTTAAAGGTTAAGAAAATGCTAGAATTATGCAAAACCCCCTAAATTTAGATTTTATTTTCCATTTAAAAGATCATCTGATCTCTTCAAAAGGAACCTAGGTAACCCATCAGGGAAATCTAATCAAGCCATGCTAATTTCTGTGGTCAGGGCACTAACTGAAATTGCGTAACAGCTGGTTCTAACTCCCCAGATTACTTGACTGCTCTTAATTTTGGCATAAATCTGTATCAAGATTCACACTTGCAAGAAGTCATCGCTGGGCTCCTGAAAAATAAATTATCCCAATTAAAACCTCAGCTTGCCTATGTATGCGTTAAGGTAGTTGGCACTGAGCAGTTCTGATGTATAATCACCTCCAGTAGCCTGCATTATTTGGGACAAAGTGATTCTTGGTTTTGGAGGCTCCTGAATGTGCGGGAAGGGGCAGGACACTTTCCCTTCTGCACATGGCCTGCTAGATATATTTTATAGGATAGTTGTCAGGTTTCAGATTCCCAGACAGCAATGATCCTTGTTATCACGCTGCCTATGGTAGTACGTATTAAGAGTATCTTTAGACTAACACAGCTGGGAAAAGCCTATGAACTGTACAATCCCTTCTTTATGTCTACACCAGTATTCCCCCTTTTTTTTTTTTCTGGCTACTTGAGTGAATCTTTTATCTTTACATTCTTATTTCCTGAATAACGTGTTATTATTATGAAGAAAAGTAATAAGTATTTTTAGTGCCTGGAATAGGAAAGGACAGGCTGGGGACTTTTCACAGCTTTGGAGCTAGACTACTGCTGAATTTAGCAAGATATGTGAGCCATGGTATTCTCCATAGCTCAGTACTGGGGCCAGTTCTGTTTAATATCTTTTTCAAGGATCTGGACGAGGGGATCAAGTGTACCCTCAGTCAGTTTGCAGAAGACACCAAGTTGGGCGGGAGTGTTGATCTGCTTGAGGGCAGGGAGGCTCTACAGAGGGACCTGGACAGGCTGGGTCGATGGGCCGAGGCCAGTTGTATGAGAGTCAACAAGGCTCAGTGCCGGGTCCTGCACTTGGGTCACAACAACCCCATGTAATGCGACAGGCTTGGGGAAGAGTGGCTGGAAATCTGCCTGATGGAAAAGGCCCTGGGGGTGTTGGTCGACAGCTGGCTGAATATGAGCCAGCAGTGTGCCCAGGTGGCCAAGGCGGCCAATAGCATCCTGGCTTGTATCAGAAACAGTGTGGCTAGCAGGACTAGGGAAGTGGTGGTCCTCCATATTCGGCACTGGTGAGGCTGCACCTCGAATCCTGTGTTCAGTTTTGGGCCCCTCACCACAAGAAGGACCTTGAGGTGCTGGAGCGTGTCCAGAGACGGGCAACGAGGCTGGTGAGGGGTCTGGAGCACAAGTCCTGTGGGGAGCGGCTGAGGGGGCTGGGGGTGTTCAGCCTGGAGAAAGGGAGGCTGAGGGGAGACCTTATCGCTCCCTACAGCTCCCTGAAAGGAGGTTGTAGCGAGGTGGGGGTCGGTCTCTTCTCCCAAGTAACAAGCGATAGGACAAGAGGAAATGGCCTCAAGTTGTGCCAGAGGAGGTTTAGTTTGGATATTCGGAAAAATTTCTTCATCAAAAAGGATTTCAAGCACTGGAACAGGCTGCCCAGGGAAGAGGTTGAGTCACCGTCCCTGGAGGTATTTAAAAGACGTGTAGATGTGGTGCATAGGGACATGGTTTAGTGGTGGACTTGGCAGTATTAGGTTAATGGTTGGACTCGATGGTCTTAAAGGTCTTTTCCAACCTAAATGATTCTATGATTCTATGGTTTTGTGATTCTATGATTTTGATCATAAAATATCACCCTAAAGCTAGCAAATTATTTTAATTATTAAAGTTTGCAAAACCCACATTTTTTTCCATCTTGAAATTATCTGTTTCCTGAGGTGGCCACAGAATTTAAGCTGGAAAAGTATGTACACACTGACATGCTGAAGTCACACAACAACATGCAAGAAGTAACACCTGTAGGAGTCCTTCCATTTTACTAAGTGAAAACGTTCAGCATTTGGGAGAGCCAATGTCAATTCCCTTTCTCTGCCTGATGGATTTTCAGTCTGTGTTTGAAGTCTCTGAATAAGGCTTTAACCACCGTAATTACAGTAGTCCACATGGGCTTCTCTTAGACTCAATGCTATTTCGTCTTCTTAATATTCATTAGTAGAGGGACTGAAACCCTGTCATCTCCTGAGTTAGTAACTTAGCATTAGCACAGAGTAGCATTTCTGTGTTGTGGGGGCTTGCGTTCTTTTTTTTTGTGGGGGCAGGGGGAAAGCAGGGCATATTAATTTACCAGTTATTAGAGAATCCAAAATTATGTCCTTTTATATGTTTTACATGAGCTGATCTACTTACTGTAAAATTATTTAAGTGTTAATAGTAGCTTCCTGGGAAGTGCGGCACCTGTTCTGGAATATATTTATTTATTTGTAGAAGTAGAAAAACAGCAAGAGAAAACACAGAGTTAGGTTATCATCTAGTGATTATACTTGGTGAGTCCCTAGAAATTAAGAAATGGTGGGTTCAGATTTCCTCAGGGAGAGTAAAATGTCAAATGATGCTCCTCCCATCCTGATAGGATGCCCAACCTCTCTGTTACTCAACCATAAATACTACCACCTGCAGCCGTTTTGTGAAACCAGCCCTCCATTTTCTTCACTTTTCATGTCTAGTCCAAAATAGAACATTTTATTTTGGCTCAGAGAAAAACAATGTCGTCCAAGTTCTCACTTTGGGAAGAAAAAAACCAAAACATTTCAGTGTTTATTCAATACATTTTTTCTAACTGGGGTTCATCAGGCAATGAAGCAGGGAGGGGCAGCACTGATTTGTATGTCCCAATCTAATTCTTTTAAAGGGGATTTTTTTCTTCCTTACAGGACCAGAAAACAAAACATTTATTTATGTATGTATGTATTTATTTATTTATTTAGAAAATCAAAACACACTAAAAATTGCTGTTTGGATAGAGAGAGTTCTATCTATTTCCTCACAAGCAGTACTGTCTAAATCCTTTTACATAATATACCTGAAATCCTTACAGTTCTTTGCAGGGCTCTTTCACCAAGTTGTAAGCATACAGGAAAGAAGAAAAGCATCAGTAACAGACTAAGCCAGTAGTAATGAAGTGTGGAGTCAAACTGCTGATAACAACAGGAGTTTAATACTAGCCATTAACCTCTACAACATCCCTGCATTCAACTTGGAACAGCTCGCAGAAAATGTTGCCTTCCCTATTGATATGCAACCCAAGAGAAATATTCACTTCTGAAGTTCTCACAGTTACAAATTCTGCTCTTGGTTAAGACTGTTGAGAGCAAAAGAACTCAAGTAATTGTGAAGCTTAAAATGTATGGATGCTGAAAATTTTGCAAACATTTTTTTTTTTTGTGGAAGAGCTTGTCGCATTTGTGCAGATACATGATGTCTCCTGTAGAGCCCACACGTCATCTTCAGCTGTAAAAGATGGATTTCTGAAGTGCAGGAGGCAGGGGAGTGCACGGCTAGCTGAAACTTCAAGCAAATTCTCACAGTTAACTGTGTAATTAAAATTAAACTGGTTATATGCAAGTACAGACTCTCCACATTTTAAGGGAAACATGTTTTTGGGAGTGTTAGGGGAAAGAAAAGGAGAGAGACTAACCTTTTCCTGCAGTATCATGTTTTAGGCAGCTCTGGGTCAAATTTTGAAAAGACCATTTCCAGCTCCTGTGATGGCTTGAGTTTCCGTAACTGGAGGTGGCCAGGTTTGTCAGGAAGAGGTGATACATTTCATTAAATGGAGTTCACCTTCCTCCAGCTTTATCAGACAAGCTTCTGGAAACACAGTCTGCAGTACATACCAGTTGGTCTAATACAAGAAGGACAACAAAAATGCAAACATAGTGTTGCTTCCCACCAAATGTTGCTTCCCCACCAAATACTGCCTTGCATTTATTTTTAGATTGTTATGGATACAAATAACATTATCGCTATGAAAATAACACCCAAGGGGGTGTATTTTTTCAGTTTTGGAGTTTCTCCAAATTCTCCAAGCCCTAATCCATTGCTCTAGGCACACTTAACTCTTTGATCCCTTATTATGCTTACTGCTCAGTAAGTCCTGATTGCTTCTGAAAGATCTGGAAACTATGCATGGAATTTTCTGTTTCATCATGTGCAATATTCAAACTTCCTTTTAGTTCCTTTTGTTCCTAAATGTTATGTTCTGTGTGTAGTACCAGAGTAATCTGTGGTTCTTTCTTAGATTCTGAGAGTATTTGAAAGCCTTTCTCCAGACTCCTAATGGTCTTTGAGAAGGTTTCACATTATCTCATGACTTTGCCATCTCAAATCACGGCAGTATTTTAATCATGAAATATAAACAAAACAACAACAACAACAACAACTCCACAAAAACCATCCTCTGGAAGTGCTGCAGTGATTTTGTGATGTCATTAATTTTTAATTAATTGGTAATGTAAGCACTACTCTTAGCCTGTCATATTATGAAGTTCCTTTCAAAATGGATCACAATATGAAAGGAAAAGTAATGATGGCCCTTCAGCATGACTAAGCTTGTCTGGATCCTATTTCTTCTTCTCCAGTTAATTTCTCTCCTTCAAGGGAACGGTGGGGACAATTGTTTGAAATGCTGAAAAGTGGGAAAAGTCTTCAAGCAGGATTTGTTGGAAGCAGAGAGAAACTGAATTAAAAAAAAAAACAACACCACAAAACCCAGTCCCCAATAAAACAAGTATCTATTTGCTTAACAACGTATCTATATTTATCCATCTCATGCATTTAATTAAATTGTACGCTTCAGGCTTAGATACAGAAAAGAAAATCTTAAATTAAAAAAAAAAAATCTGAGCAACTCCCATGAGAGTTTCAGTACTAAAGGAAAAACAAAAAAATATTCCTTTCAAATTCTGAAATGTTAGGGTTCCTCACCGTACTGGATGATGGTACTTCACCACTACGTCTTCTCTCCACATCAGCTTTTTCCTACTTTTGTGTCCCATCATGAGAAAAAAGTTTTATTTCAAAGCCGACTTCACAGAACTATGTAGACTCCATCTACTAAATCATACTGATTTGTCGCTCTCATTTGTTGGCTAGTTCCGAGTTCCTTCCTAAGCTAAGTTTTACCTACCAAATGGATTTTAGTGATAACCATAAGCAGCCTACCACAAACATGTACTTTAATCCTCTGTCTTGCACATGTACAAACAGGATATTTTTTAATTGATTAAGTTAAAATAATAGTATGACTTTAGGCTGTCCTGAAAAAAATGGAAACAAGACTTAAACCAATAAAGATGTTTGGAACATTTTTACATGGCTTCACCAACTTCATCCTTAAAACTTCTCAAATTGTGTATTTTTTTCCTCAGAATGAATAGGGCACTAAACTCAAAATCAAACACTATCATGCTAGGACTTTAACAATCGCAGGAGTCCAAGAGCTGAAGCTTTACCAAAATGCCCAATATTTAAAATATTTAAAATATTGAAATAAACTAAACTAAAAGAGTTGGCACTATTATGAAGATGATGTGTACCATATCTTTTAGCACAATTTTGCTCTCAGGTGTAAGACTTGATGGCAAATGTTCAGTTTCTTTAAATATAGTAAAAAAGAAGGAGTGTCATTCTCTTGGGTAAAAAGTAAACTAACAGAAGGCACTATTAAGGATAATGAAAATCTGTTAGTTGGCATGTTTACAGCACATTGAAAGCACAATAGCAAATATAAAAAGCCACTTCAACTTCTACATGATAAATTTATGCACTCTTGCTAAAATAATACTTATATTTTTAGATCTCCAGGAAACCCTGTCACCAAGATATATAGCTAATGATAAAATCACTGGGTTTTTTTGATGTCTTAATCAAAGTCTTGTTTCTTTTAAGGAAATATACTGTTACATGTCACTTCTTGGGATTCAAAAAGGGTAACTAAATTCCTTACAACAACCATGCAGCTTTTCATGCTTAGAAGTCCATATTGTAAATGCAGTTATGGAGGGATAAAATCTGGGGCAAACCCTGCAATACGCCCCTGGATAATACCATAGATGGCAGAGAAAATGTATGACAAGGTTCCCTTCACATATCCATCTTCCACGGGAAAATGGAAAGGGTATGAATTATCAGTTTCCTATAAAAATTTCAGAAAATGAGAGCTAATGTAACAGGCAGAGGTTTTGGCAATGTATATATTCTCCTTTTGCTGCTTCTTTCACACAATACTGTCTCTCACATATTTGTTTCATTACCTAACATTTCCAAAAGCTAATAATAATAAAAAGTCTTATGTCAGAAGCCAAGAAACTGCTTGGAATGTGAAAGTAGAATTTTTATTTTTATACAAACCACAACTACATCCCAATTAATTGCTGTTATTCTTACTTGATGAAAAGACTTTAACATGCAATTTTTTTGCAAGACGGATGCTGAAGATTATTGACATGAGCAGATCACTGCCATTGGGGTGATGAACTATGTAGGAATTTGACAAGAGAGGTCACTTCAATGAATATAAGCTATCATGTTTTTTTAAACCTCAAATCAATACAGTTAAAACCAGACACCTTGCTCGCCCTCAGCCTACTTTTTTTTTTTTCATTTTCAAATATTATTTTTTTGTTTTCATCCTCCTTTTACTGAAGATCCTTCCCTGTACCTCTACATGTTTGTCTCTTCAGGTTGCTTTTATTTTCTCTTTCCTTTTATCACTGTCTCTCTTTTTGATCTCTCTCTTTATACTTCTACTCAGTAAAGTACAATGACTCTAAACTCTTCCTGCAAGTCACTACTACCTTTCAGCAGATGGCACTGTTATTTAGTCTAACTAGCAGGGCAAGATAATTAACTTTAAAACCCTTCTTAAACAATAAAATACAGACTCCTTTTTAACTGCGTTTCCACCTTATACACAAAACCAATAACAAAATTACTGAAAAAATATTAGAAAATTACTTTTAAAACATGAATGTGACAAAAATACATTATTACATGCAGACCTCCTTTAAAGGGGCTCTGGAACCATTTAAGGAACTGCCACTCTTCTTTTCTTGGAGAACTACAAAAACACAATTTGGAGGGTGAATTTACAGCATTTATATAGCAGCTTTGCCCTACAACCCAAGCAACTTATTTTGATTTCATTGGTGTGGTTGCTTGTACACACCTGCAAAGGACCAGCTCTAGGCACGAGTGCGGACCCCCCGCCTGTGCGTGGCAGAGGCTCTGTCTGGCACGGGGAGCCCGCCGGGGTCTGCACTGCAGGTTCCTGCAGATGTCCAGGGAGTCCGGTGGAGAACAAGCAAGTACTCTGCCAAGGCTGTCAGAAAAACATGCAACTTCTGTCAGCTCCAATTACAAGGAGAAGATGAATCGCATCTCTTAACTCTGTCCCCAGTGGCACTCCGGCTGCTGGAAGGCAGCTGTGTGAGCAGGAGTTTCTCCCGGCTGCTGCCAGCCCCACCGTTTTCCCAGCAGCTCTGTTTTCTCAGACCGATCCATGCACTTCTGCTTGCAGACTGCTCCCATGACCTTTCTGTCACAGCACTGGCTATTTTACCTCTAACACATCCTGTAGCCTTTCAGCTTCGATCGCCTTTCATCTTCTTGCCAGAGCAGACTGCTAATGGTGAGGCTGCTGAAATTTTTCCGGGCCTCATACTATCACCCCCCCTGCTCTTCCACCAGTTGGGAAAGAGCAGAGAAGGTGGACTGGGATGGGAAGCAAGTTTGAGGTGTTGTGGACTCCTTGTGATCAGCAGTACAGGGCTGAAGGGGCCCCACCTCAAGTCTTTGTACATAAGTAAGGGACAGCCTACAGGAGATTCTCATGGGCAAAGCTCTCATACCTCTTCTGGGAAATCAGCATGACTGGCTACTTCTCTGAAGCACCTGTGGGGAACAACAGGGTGAACCAGAGGTCTGCGTGAAGTTACAGGACTACTAATCTCCTGGGGATCACACAGACACGGGTGGGATAGATCACACAGCTGGAGCACTGCGATGGATGGATACAGACTCTAGGAAGGATAGGCTGGGAAGATAAGGAAGGGAACTCACCTCTTATGAGAGCAACAGGAATGCGTGAAGCTCTGCCTAGACATGGACAATGAGCCAGTCATGAGCTGGGTCAAGAGCAGACTGATCATTGTGGGTGATGTTGTGGTGGGTGTCTGCTACACACCACCTGATCAGGATGTAGTAGTTGATGAGACCTTCAGGCAACTGGGAGAATCCTCACATTTGCCAGCTCTGGTCCTCATGGGAAACTTAAACCACCTCAGTATCTGCTGGAGGGACAACACTGCTGTGTTGCACTGGCCATACAGGAGGTTTTGGGAGTGCAGTGACAACAACTTCCTAACAGAGGTGATCAAGGAGCCAACAAGGAGAGGGCACTCTGGTAGGTCTGATTCTTACAACAGGAAGACCTGATTCAGAATGTGAAGGTCGGCAGCAGCCTTGGCTGTAGTAAACACGAGGAGGGAACAAGGCAAAAAGTAGTATCACATCCCTGGTCTTCATGAGAGCAGACTTTAGCCATTTCAAGGGCCTGCTTGGAAGAATCCAATGTAATATAGTCCAGGAAAAAAAAGAGGAATCCAGGAAAGCTGGTTGATTTCCAAGAGTCACCTCCAATGGTCCATCCCAACATTCAGGAAATCAAGCAAAGGCAGCAGGAGGCCTTCATCAATGAACCAGGACCTCCTGACTAGACTCAAAGGTAAAAAGAAAGCCTACAAAAGGTGTTAGCAGCATTGGGCAACCCAGGAGGAACACAGAGATACTGAGTATGCAGGGGTAGCATTACGAAAGCCAAAGCCCATTGGAGTTGAATCTGGCAAGGCATGTAAAGAAGAAAGATTTCTACAGGTACAGGAGCAGCAAAGGAAGATCTTTCTCTCTTCCCTTCGCTCTCACCTGTCTCAACCCTCCTTAACATTTTTGCTGTTTTCAACTCCAGGATCCTGTCCTAATTTCCTTTGCTCCAACCACCACCTTCCAGTGCTTCACAGTTCCTTATACATCATCTGTCTTTTCCCATCTGCCATTTTAATTGCATTTTTTTCTATACCTTTAATCTCATCTCTGCTTCTCATTCCTTTCAATGTTCTTTTTTCTTTTTCCCTTGACTACCAAGTCACTTTCTCAAGTAAGTCATAGTCCACCACCTCACAGATATTCACATAATTAAGCCCAATGAAGTTGTCAGTTTTTGTACACTATTTGTCTATGATTCATAAACTGAAAATGGAGGTACAGAAGCATAGCCTTTTTACATGCTTCACTTCTATTCCTGTAAGACTTACTGTTGCTATTTCCATGCCCTCCATCAACCTTACATAGCTCCTCTCTTCATTTCATGCTTCCTGGTGCATGTCAATGGCCCATCTCCTGTCATTGTATTTCCATTGTCCACTTTCCATTCACTGAACAGTACCCAAAGCCTTTCACCCTTCCTTCATGTTTCCTTAAGTTCTCCTGAAAAATTCTTAATTTCTTCACATTTTTGTCTGCTTGCTTAATAATTAGAAAATCTTTAAAATTCTTCAACTTCAGATCTGACTTTCCTACTCGTTCATTCATTCTTTCATTCATCTTAGCTATGATTCTACAAATCTTTTTACCACAAGTAGCTCATCCAAACTCCTTTCATCAAGCCTTAATCCTTACTCCAAATGTTATGTTGCAATTACTTTCCAGTCTTGCTAAAGGGAGAAAGTTAATGTTGGAAAGCTTCCAGGTGGATCAAACTGGGGAGAGGGTGCTAAATAGTAACGAATCTGGGAGCAGATGGTGCGGATGTGTGAATGTTATGGAAAATATTTAGATTTCAATAAATATACAAGTACTAGGAGAGAAGAAATTATTTTAATTCTACTAATATTTTTATTTAAACTTCATATTTTTCCTGGTAACATGGTAATATGAACATTACGCTTTCACAAGGCTGTCATTTAATGCCATTAACAAATAAGAGTATCATATTATGGATGAAGTTTTTTTCCAAATCACATCATTCCACGCCCATGAGAATAGTTTTACGGCATTTAAACATTATTTAAATGTGAATTGTGGTAATATCCTCTTATCTCTGTTGCTTAAATTATTCTTTGCTTCTCAGAATAATATTGGTTTTCTGGATTAAAATGAACAAAATTAACTTGGATATTGAGAGATGAATGAGATTACTACAAATTTAAGGTAATCTAACTTGCTGGCTACAAAAAACCCTTATGTGTTGGATCACAGCTGAACAGCAACTGTCCTCTTGTTGGGCCAGCCAGGTAGAAGACACAGAAAATGTGGATGGAAAATGTGACTGCTATTTTTTGAAGCAGCCAGGATATAACACATGTCAACAGTTCCATTTATTGTTAACTGTTAGTGTTCTTTTGTGACATGAAATGTGTAAGATTTTAAAATATTTAGCATTTCAAAAATACACTTCAACAATAATGTGGCAAAATCTGACCTGTGTTCTTTGCTTAAATAAATCATCTAGAATTGAGTAAGGATGTTAGTTGGTAAGTTTTTGACTAAGCAAATTAATTTAAACTCTGTCTTATTGCCAAAATGTTTGTTGTCTGAAAACAAAATGGGTTTTAACATAAAAATCCTGAAAGCCAAATATTTTTTAAATGTTTTGCTGTAAATCTCAAAGGGACAAATTCAAATTATTTTGTCAGCAATTTTGTGTGGCAAAATAATGTTTACCCTTCCTGTTTCCCTTCCACCATCCAAAGCTGACCTAAATTACTTAATTACAGGTAAGAGTTTCGATGTTTACCATTCTTCTTTGACTCAAACATCCCCGCACCCTGTTCTGGCCCAGACCAGAACCAAACCCGCTTCTAAGAGGAGGAGTCATATACAAAGGAAGACTTTATTTACATATTGAAAAAGAACTAGAAAACATAACAGAAACAGATGCACTTTTCTAATATTAGGTAACAACCTGTCTTATGACATAGAAAACTATTTAAACTACTGAAGTACTTCAGAAGTATTGACATGTCATGAATATTACAAACCTCCACCATAGATTTTATTTGGTTTAAATTCTGTAATCTTGTTGGAGCTCTTATTTTTACCCATGTTCTTACCCTTTGACTTAGTCTTATCATTCATGGGAAGAAAAATCCTCTCTATGTTAGTGGAACAGCAAAACTTATTACAAGTAACATTCCTCAAAATTTAGGAAGTCCTCTGAAGTATCTGAGTCTTTTTTTAATAGGCTGAAAATTCTTCTATGTGTTCCTTCCATCTGCCTTTTCTCTGCTATAATATTGCAGAAACTTTAATACGGTTTTGAGACAAGATGGTATTCTAACAGGTTTTGGTGATTGCAAATAACAATTCTAAAAAAGATCAGTTTTGTCCTTTAACACATAGTCAGGGAGTACTATCCTTGTCACCCATCCTTGACTCAAAATACCACTATTGCTTTACGAACAAATGGAATTATTTTAAATTAATAATGTTTTCTTTTTCTAATATTGGAGATTATATTCTCTAACTTCTTTCTTCTTATTTTTGATGGAGGGTATTAAATCTGAAGTAAAATATTCTTAGCTGGTGTAAAACATCTGACATGAAAAGAATTAATACATAGTGGTAAACTACCTACCTAAGCCAGTTGTGCCTGTTGTGCTTTTGACAGTAGCACTCTTTATGCATCCAGAATAAATATTTTCTAAAATTTTTTTCACTCATCTAGGAGGAAAAACTGCTTTTGGGCGGGGGGAGTAATCTAGGTTAAATAAGATACCAGATTTTGCATACATCTAGGAAAAAGAAGAACGTATTTAAACATAACAAAACTTTGGTTCTTCTTATCAGATTATACTCAACTATCAGAGTTTCTTCTGAGAAAATATATAGCTAAAGCATAGGTAACTGAATATTCTGTATTTCAGAAGCACTGAAGACTATCAGCATTTTTATTTTCATTCTAAAAAATTAATTCTAATATGAAAGTTATTTTTTAATTAGATGCATGGATGGCAGCTCATTTACTGATGCTATAAAATTACTTCCCAGCTATAATAATATAGTTAGATAAGGTGCATTTTAATTAGTTCAGATATGCTAAATTGGAAGTAAGAGAAGACACTGATTTGGACACATGCAGTTAAGTGCATCTCAAGTAGGAGGACTACAATTTATTCACATGATCATATACAAAAAGTAAAAGCTTTTTCAGGACTATTAATAACTGAGTGGGGAATCTAGTTCTAAAAATTCTGAAGGAAGCATACGGTAAGGAATCTGTTACAGTAATTATAGTGGCATCAGTTAAATCATTACTGCATTGAATAATAGCTATACAGAGTATTTTGTACCAGAGCAAAGTATATGCTTACAGCTATCAGCTGTATTTTATAATGAGCTTTCTCAATGGTAATATGGGAATTTCAAAGCTTGCTCCCACTTTCTCTTTGGTTTAAGTTTCTTCCAGGAGATTGTTAGTTGCAATTTCAGATCAAAAAGTAAAATGCCCTGGAGCCCTGGATGCCAGAGGAGATTTATGGCAGGTTGGCCAGAGTCTTCAGTGAGATTTGGAAGATTCTGGTGGTATATTATTATTAGATACATTTCCAGTGCCAGTAGGATTCTTTGTGATGCTGATGAATTGCTTCAGTGTGTCAGGACTAGTAAGCCTGTAACATGTTCATACAATCCACGGGGAAGAAGTACAAGAGCTTTTATGAAGCCGATGCACAAGTTCTTGGTGACTGAACACAGTCAAGGACTTTACACACTCAGGAGAAGTTGGTATTAGGAATTCTTGGATAGTGCACATGAAGAATTTATCATTCAAATGGGCAATGAACAGTTTACTGAGATACATTCTCTGTGGTTAAGCTGGTAGTCATGCTGGGCCAGTGCACTTTTAATCTCCCAAGGTAAAGTAGCACTCTGCCTTTTCCTCTGTGTTCCTATTGTTCAGACTTTTTTTTTTCCCCTTTTCTTTTCTAAAGAGCAGTTGCAGTGGTGTTAGGCCTCTGCCAGTATTCCAAGATTTTGAGCACTAATTTGCTACATCTCCAGAAACACGCAATAGTTGAAGCACATCTGCAGAGATTTGTGACAGAGCACAGTTTGCTTACATTGGCAGCAAGAAACACGCAGGACTTGATACAATAAAAGTACAGACCTGTACGTGTTCTCTTGCCCCAGGAATATTTCAGTATTGCTTGATACCCAGTGGTCAATGGTTTCAATACGTCTGTGGTTTGCCCTCTTCCCTACACCTCCAGCTTGCAGCTTCCCTAGTCTCTGTAGCTACAACAGTCACCAGTAGCCCCTTTCGTGCACCATGGCCATCAATTTCTTGGCTGACTCCAACGGTGTTTGGAGACTGTGCCTATGCTGTGGGCAGGGCTTTCCTTACAAAGCACCCTGCTCCCTAAGCGCGGTTGCTGCAGCCGAAGGAGGACGCAGGGCTGCTCTGTTTCCTGGCGTTCTTAAGCTCCCTTCCCGCAGCAGCCCCAAGACACCTCTCAGCAGGCAGATGTGAGGGGATCGGGACTGCAGGGAGCACCCCAGAGCAGACCTTCAGTGCCAGGACGTGCCAGCATGAGGACCAGGATGTGCTTCAGACAGAACACTGTTCAGCAGCCTTTCTGTCTGCTTCTCCCCCTTTCTTCCTCAGTTTTTTATTTAAAATTATTTGGTCTGAAGATTAACAGCCCTCCCTCATTTGCTTACCAGACAAGCTTCCCTAACTGGTGTCAGGAAAGGTATAAAAAGACAAAAAGAAAAGGGTGACAAGTTCTGCACCCAGTTAAGGTGTGTAGCATGGCACAGGGAATTACAGAGAGTCTTTATCTGATGCCCGAGACTGCTGCTGCTTCTCCATTCAGGAGAACTCGGATTGTACTACTTACCCTCAAAGGAGTTTCTCGTAATTTTGCCACCTGATCACTGGTTATGGATGTAGCTTCCTTTGTACAGCTTCCATCTACCACGGAGAAGTATATATATTCCTGTTCTGGCAAGGGGAAGGAACTGTATGTTATCGGAGAAAAGGTATGCGGCTAAGTACCAACCCAAAGCTCAAAATTTCCTCCCTTCTCTTGTAAATAACTGTAGTGCAACTAATGTTATAGGGAGAAAAGAGCAGGGCTTCAGCAACAAAAAAGAAAAGACTTCTCTAAATCAGTGTTTCGGAAAAGTCAGGGCATAGCAATTAAGAAATTTTCATCCTCTGTCCTTTCAAATAGAAAATTAAGTTTCAGGCAAATGATGGATAAGATTCCTTGTGTTTCTCTGTTTTCCCTTGCCATAAAAATGGAAAAGAATGTCTCCATTTATGTCTCAGTTTAAGGCTGAGTCATTTGCAGTGAAACAACTTGATTTGTCAAAGGAAACATTCATCTGGTCTATCTGACAATCATCTGTTTCTGAGCAATCATGAGATTTCATAGGAGATGGGGACTGTTTGCAGCATCTGCTGCGAAAGACCACGGCTCTGCTGTGCTGCTCTCCTGGTTGTGGCCGGGATAGAGTTAATTTTCTTCACAGTAGCAAGTATGGGGCTGTGTTTTGGACTTGGGATGAAAACAGTGTTGATAACACAGGGATGTGTTAGCTGTCGCTGAGCAGGGCTTACCCAGCGCCGAGGCCTTCTCTGCTCCTCACCCCAC
>JAVKLA010000058.1:16284618-16296999 GCA_034782735.1 Sagittarius serpentarius
TGGGACGGGGCGGGTGAATTCCTGGGTTTGCTTTGCTTGTGTGCGCGGCCTTGGCTTTCCCTATTAAACCGTCTTTATCTCAGCCCATGAGTTTTCTCACTTTTACCCTTCCGATTCTCTCCCCATCCCACTGAGGGGGGGCGAGCAAGCGGCTGGATGGGGCTGAGCTGCCGGCTGGGGTTAAACCAGGACAATAATATAGTTTCATTTTTAATGACGTGAACTTTATACTAACAGTTATATTATATTTTTATATTTTCTTATTTGAACTAAGAAAACAAATGAACACATCCAGTCTTAACAGGTATTGTCAGAAGTTCAAATATGTAATAATTCTAAGGCATGTTATTTTGCATCTTGCTCTGACTGAAAAGTTTCTTGTTGGTTGTGTTTTCCCATTGTTGCCTACAATTCTAGGTTTCATGAATTATCAAAAACTAAGTTTTGGCTAGCTGACTTGCACTGAAGTGCAGTCAACAAGTGCAGGAACAAGCAGGGAGGGAGTCTCTTAATTTAGTTCATTCATGGCGAAGATATTGCTTCACATGTCATTTGACTGTTGGGTTTGTCTAGTGCAAGACTTGTGCATCTTGCTCCACTGGGCATGGCCAAATGCACCAAGTTTATGTTGTTTCACGGCTCATTAATTCCTCTTCCTAGCATCTGGCTGGCACTGGACAGAGCGCTTGCTGTTTCTGTCAGAGGATTAAATCATAAGAGATAATTCTATCCCCACAATCCTTGGGTTACTTTGCCTAATTCTTCCTCTTTGCTACGCACGCACAAAGTGACAGAAGATGCTGTTACTCTTAGTAACTCTGATTCTTTTGCCTTTACCATAATGCCATTCCTCTTTTAAAAATTACAGGCATTTAGCTAATATATTACTGCTTTTGTGTAAAAATATTAAGCACAGCATGTTGGGGTTCAGAGAAAATGACCTGAAGATACAGTTAAAAGTTTTTTTTCTCCAATTTGATATGGAGAGACCATCACGAACAATTACATGCCACAGTCGCTCCAGTTTGCTTTGAAAAACTAACGAATAGACTTGCATCCTGCATGACAGGCGTTGGGCTTTCAGAACAAAATTTCTAAAGCTGAAATTATTCCTGGCTCTTAATAAAGTCTGCTGTAAATTGGGTGCAAGAGCCAGCCAGATTTTTTGGTTTGAAGTATCTGTTATGAATTTTTTCCACCTTCAAATGTAATTGAACCTTGAGAATTACTGTGAGAACAGAGAGCTTGCAACATCATATTCATTCTTCTTCATTCCCAGAGATTAAGAAAAGTGTGTTTACTATTTTAGAGGTTATTGCCCTCTCTTTAATTTCATTCTGCCATCCATTTCCAATGCTCTTGAATTCATTTTTATATGACAAGCTAGCCCAAACCAGAGCAACTGTGCATCTGAGAGAAGGGATAGAGTTATATCTGGAAAGTTCACAGAGTCATTAAAATATAACACCATTTCCATTTCAGGACCACATTGAGGTGATGAAATGCATTAGTTTTAATCTAATCATTGGGAGTGGCAGCTCTGTAAGTAAGCTAAGCAACGCATGAGATATGCAAAAGTCTTACTTAAAGAATTTCATGTCCCTGATGACGTGTTTTACTCTATGCAGTACTTTTGTCTGATGCAGTTTTCCCTTGACAGCTTCCTAACACATTTTGGATCCAGACTGAAAAGATGTTGAAAGGACCAATATCTGCTGATTCAACCAGTATTGTGTTAATCAAGTAATAGTTTTAGCTGTACTTCTCAATGAAACTGATTACAAGGTCCTCACCAGTCTCCTTACACAGACCTCGCTACACACAGGTCTGAGCATCCGGGAAGTACCACTAAAACCAGTGGGACTATTTATTGAAAGTTGTGGCCCTTCTTAAGAGACATCTATATCTATTCTGAAAGATTTTATTTCTGGCTTAATGATGAGCAAGGGTTTAAGACAAATCTTTCTCTAATAGTTGATGTGCCTCCTGATAGTAAAGACAGGGCAAAACCAAGGAGAACATGAGTGTTCTTCTCAAAGTGAAGCGAAAACACACACTGGAATTTCTCAAAATGCAGCCATCTAGCTGGTGATGGGGAATCCCTTGGTTTTATTCTTCCTGGGCAGCCTTTGATTAAAACTTGGGTAATTTGTTCTGACCTTCTTTTAATTTCAAATAAAAGTTAAAGTACAACTCGCATGTTCAGCCCTACAAATTTCCTGATGTAAGAATTCTGTTAGACAGGTTCACAAGGCTAATCACTTTCGTCTCCACCTTTTTAGCAATTTTAATTTGCAGAAAATTTGTAGTAATATGCTTCTGGAAGTTTTCTTTTTCAGTCATCCTCAAAAACAAGTAGGAAGGTTGTAAAAGATTTTACCAGTTACAAATTCTGCATCCCTCAGCAGTTGCAAGCCAAAAATAAATAGTTTTCTACAGGTGGGTATAGCCAGAAAGTTTACTCTATTAAATTGCTATTCAATAGAAATTTAAATTTTTGGCTGAATGTATGTGTACAGAAAGTTTTCCATGAAAAATTTTAACATCAGACTGATACATACAAAAGCGAGAAGAGCTTGAAGGCTGGAAACTTCTCCAGGAGGGCATAGTGGTTGGAAATAACTCTTTCTATCAAAATGGAGATTCTGGTTGGAGAAATCCTGTTAGCCTCCACAAGAGGCAGAGAGTTTTTCAGGCAGGAAAGCTATGATTAGCTCCGTAAGTCAGCACTTCAGATTCCACCCAAGAAACATCAGTTAAACTCTGCAGATCATGGAGCTATTTAAATGTGATGAAACACCTTTTTTTTTTTTTTTTTAACTATGCAGGCTTCTGATTTTAGCTATAGCTGAAAATGTGGAGCTATTGTCACTCAAGTGATTATAAGGAGTACAGTAGGGTAGCCTGAATTTAACCAGTTCTGCAATGATGCAAGCAGCAACCATTTCATGAAGAATAAAAGTTCTTAGTTTCTGGCTTAGACAAGCTACATTTTTAATTACAAAAGTCATTTTCTCTTAAGATCATTTAAAGACACCAAAATGAATAAAACCTGTTACGCGTTGCTCTCACTTGCGAAGAAGAAAAGATGTTACAATCAACATTTCAAACCACTAAACTCATTATTTTTGTAAAAAAGATATTCTAACATCCACATTGGGACAATTCAGATCCACTGTACACATGATGAGTAGGTTGCCACAAATTGGTCTGGGTCCTTATTAGCATAACGAATAAGGGTTTGATAGGTAATAACACGTATCTAATTATAATGAAAAATATATATGTGGCTGTCAAAGCTGACAAAAATACCAAAGGCATAGTTCTTATCAATTTTATAAGAATGTGGAAATGGGCATTTGTTAAGGATACGTATATATTTATTTCTGACTCCATTTCAATCATTAAGCTCGATTTTATGATTGCCAGCTTAGTTTATATCCTTTTTTCATATCAGGAGCAGTTAACTAATAACTTAGTTGTAACATATAACTTAGACTACCATCATGACCTATGAGTTATAAAAGCTATTAATGAACAAGCCCATTGCTACAGAAGTGAAGAGACTAGTTAAGTCGTATCGAAAGCGGCAATGTCTGTCTCGCTTACTGAGAAACGGAAGAAGATGACCCAGAATATTGCCAGCAGGAATTAGTACCTTTATATTTTTAATTATGCCTACGATGAAATTCTCCTGCCCTGATAGCAGCCTTTTCATAGCAACCTTTTCACCACAGATTTGAAGATGGATGAAGGCACTTGTGAGACAAATTGTTACCCAGTACTTAAGTTAAGCCTTTGTTGCAACTCCTTCGGAGCTTTTTAAGACACTCAGTTCACTAGGTTCTTTTATACATTTCTGTGACTCCTCTTTTTACGGGATCAGAGCTTGACAACTAAAAATACACAAGTTCTCTGCTGAGGTGCTCAGAGCTTTCATTTTTTTCCTGAGTCCATCAAACTGAAATCTTTTTTAAAATTTCTAGCAGGAACATTCTGGGAATGTCCCATTATCAGACCTTTTCTGTAAATATCAAGCTATTGCAGGATTTTTTTCTTAAAGGCTTTCACCCAAGAGAAGACTTTTTTGAAATTCTTTGTTAGAAATGAGAACACAGATTTCTTATTTTGTCCATTTGAACTTAAGGCTCAGAGTCTCACTGTGCTACTGCTCCTCTTCAGCAAGGAGAGTGTTCTGAGACACCTCTCTTCTGTACGTGCATTTTTTTTGGAGAGGAGTGGGAATGTTATCTCTCCATTTAACCTGAAAAGATAGAATCCTTTCACTTGAAGAGCTGCATTTTGTGCACAGAGCAGAGGAATTACTTTGGATGTTTAGGAAGAAATTAATCTCTGGTATATTGGAAAAATTTCTCTCCTTCTTGTGTCAGTAGGATACAAGGCAGGAGCCTTTTTCTTCCTAGCTGTCTAAGGGAACAACCAACAGGCAAACCGTAAGTTTAAACCACTCTGTGCACATAGCAAATATGTTTCAGAAGCTTTTAAACTTGCACTTAGCAACATTTCTGTTCTTCAGAGTGGAAAAAAAGAACAGAAATAGTACTGCTGATGAGAATAAAGTTGCAGTGCATCAGGTGTGTAGGTAGGTTATGGATACTGATAATTGTTGTGAAGCATTTGTTGAAATTTATGATGTCAAATAATAGATAGTTCTTCATATGTATCTTAAGCTGGCGTGTTCAACAAAGCTATAGTTTGTGGCTCTCAGAAAAGAAAAAATCAAATTTCATCACACTTTAAACTGAGGATGTGAAAAGAGTTTTACACAGCAATGAGACAGCTCCCCACGTTAGCAGTGGTGCTGTAGTGCAGCAAATAGCACATTCTGACTATAATATATTTTATTCACTTTATTTTCTTAGATTGTCTTCTGCATATAGGCAACTATATTTTTAGCCAATCAGATCCTTTCATTTTTTATTTTTTTTTTACCCCGGGGAAAACCACTTTACGATATTGCATTTAGGGAGAAAAATAAGAGTATGTAGTAGGAAAGCATTCTTACTGCTGCAGATTATTAATGTTGAAGTTGTAGGCTTTTTATCAGGAGATCTTCCTGTTTTAATCCCAAAACGATTATTGATTTGGGCACATATAACTCAATATTAACTTTTTACAATAAAGTTTGCATCCTGGTTTCCCAGAGGGCTGTTTCCCTTTTTATGGTATACTCAAAGAATTAAGCTCAAACGGAATCCTCTGCCTGATAGTTCAGAGCTTTGTCCTACTCAGTATTGAACACTTTCATTGGAGGACCCTTTATATTCGTAGTTACTCTCACTAATATTCCATCAAAACTTTCACTGGTATTGTTACAGATCAGAAAAGATTTTGTGTGGGGAGGGCTGACCTAAATACACCGTATATACGGTATATCCAGTAACTGCTGTATTATTGAAAAACTAGTGTGGTGTTACTTATTCTGCAAAACGTCGCACACGTTATTTCTGACATTTTGGTCACAAACATCCATGTAACAGTGAAGTATTTACATGAAAGCATGTACAATCACTGATTTCTTTAAAACAAGAAAGTATGTTCGACATCTGTGGTGGGTTAACCTTCACTAACAGCCGAACACCCACCCAGGCAGTCACTGACTCCCACTTTGTGCATTCTTGAATGCAACATCATAGGTGGGATCAATGACCGAAAACGGATTTAGATAGCGCTTTCCTACCTGTTACAAAGAGACTCACCTACCTTTTCTGTTACATATGTGTATTTTTTTACATATACTAAAATATATGCTTTTTTGCTACATTTAGCAAATTTAGAACTCCTACAGTTAGTTTCTTGTGGTTATTTTTGCCTCAAGGACGAAGCTCCCAGTTTTAAAATGCCTAAATTATTTCTTCTGTTAGATTAAATGTGGGACTATTCTACCACATTTATACTGTCATAAATGGAAGAGTGTTATCACCTGTCATACCAAAATCAAGAGTTTCAGATCAGCTGGAAGACATCATATCTTCTTATTTTTCTGATACCTCTGGAAAGAAAATATCTTGTAAACATACATACCCATATTAATTCTGAAAAATGAAGTTGCAGTCTTCAAATTAAGAACATATTGAGGAAAAGGGAATGTGTGCCTGAAGTCTTGTTTCCTTTTTCCAGCTGTACTTGGTCTAGTACCTTAGATAACAACTCTCTTCCTACGCACCTTGGGCCACCACAGTTACAATACTCTTATCAAGAGATTTAGCAGGTTCTAAATGGCAGTGAAATATTATGATTTCTTAGTAACTTTAAGAACAGCTGAGAATAAAGGCTAATGCCTAAGATTTTCTCTTCCCAGAGAGACCGTGAAGAAAGCCAAGGATTCGTATATATTTATTGTTCCTGGCTGAGGGGCAGATATTAAATTCTGCCATCCTATCCCAAATTCTGGCTGCCTCGTGTGAACATACTGGCTGAAATCCACTGACTAGGGAGCAAAAGAGCTAAGGCTTAAAGGTCAGTTTGCCAGTTCCCTGCAAGAAAATAGGTTCTTGCTTTCCCTTATTTTTTCCCCTTGCCCGAGGAAAGCAAGCTTTACTGAAAGGAGAGTAGTACTCTGGGGACCTCTGTAATTCCTGTATATCAGACCAAAATACTCAGGGGACCTTTGTAGTTCTTGTATATAAGACCAAAATAAATGGATGCACTGTTGAAGTGTCAGAAGATGAAGTGCGGTGGCTTTGGCAGTTAGGTGCTTATGCAACAGTAGCCCAGTTTGTGAGGGGTTTCACGAACTTCAACGGGCTTTGAGCAGTCCTTCAAATCTACCAGTTTTCTGAACGACAAAGAAAGACCTCGATCTCATTCCCATTCAAGGTAGTGGGAAGGCCACCACAGGTGGCTTTGGTCTTTATGTTAGGCCTACATTAAAGAAGGGAGCCAAGGGAGTGATACAGGCCAGGAATCACTGAAAGACACAAGCAGTGAGCGCAAGTACGGGTCCCCGACAGGTCCTGTGCTGTACCTTTCCGAGAAGTCCTGGCACACAAACGCTGTGTCAGGGTGCTGTGTAGGCAGCCGCTCCCTGGGCCCGTGACCATCGGAAGCTCCCATGTAGGGGCTGTGAGGGCAGGGCCTGGCAGCCAGGGTCCATCCCACCCCCCCGGCCAGGAGCAGGGCAGCCCAGGGGGGCACCAAGGCAGCCCCAGCCCCGGGGACTGGGCGTCTCCCCGTGGGCCAGGACATGGGCCCATGGGTGGGGCCCTGGGGGGGCTGACGCGGGGTCTTAGGCCATGGCGGGGGCGCGGGGAGCCCCAGCGGGGCTGGTGGTGCCCTCAGGGCCCAGGCGTGGTATAACATGTTTTTCCCTAGGAGAGCAATTCTGAATTATCATCATAATTTGCCATTGATAATACAATCTTACTAAATCCATATTTAATCAGTATTTCTGCTTCTTTACTGTTCACTATATTTAGAAACTTTTATTCATTCTTTCCATTTTATTTTACTTTATTGAGTATTTGGCATGCAATTTTGCTACTCCAGTAAAAAAAAAGTAAATATTAAATCATTCTTCCTCCTTTCCCTGTTTTGTTTTGCGTTCAATCTCTAAACCAGTAATTGGAAAATTATTAAATCTACATCTAAAGAGACTACCGCTGTAATACACTGTAACCGTTTTCAAAGGCATACGGAGAAATAATCCTTAGCCTTAGGAAAATCATACACAAACCCCAAAGAATAATTTGATAATAGAAAGAACAGTTTTTAATTTGCCTTTCTGAAAGGCCGTCGGCTCCTGTCCGTTCTGTAGATTAAACGACAGGTAACCAGGTTGCAAGAGGGGATTTTGTAACGAGATTAACCCTCAGAGTCCAAGGCAGCTCTTCAGCTTGCACAGGCTGTCTGTTGGATCTGCTGAGGATGAGCAGCCACGTCCCTCGCGCCGCTCTAGGCGCCCAGAAGACCTTTAGGCTTAAGGAAGCAGCACCAAACCACGTTGGTCTCCTGAGTGAATTCACTACTCCTGTTTGCAGCCAGATTTCCCGTCTCTAACTCCACTCAGGACTGCTGGTAGTATTTACCAAGCCTCCAGCTAGGACTGCAGCTGACAGATTGCTGTCAGCGCATCACATCCATTACGCACTAAATTCAATGGTTTTTGACTGCTGCCCTATTTTCTGCCCTTAAGTCTGCAGTTTTATTCTGTTTGACCCCTCCAAACTCGGCTGAACACAAAAGCGCAATAGCACACATAGCAGGCAGACCTCACAAAACTCCTGCTTCGGTGTTGCTATAATGTCTATTCATCACTAGTCTTTGTTTCACAAATTCACAAGCTTCAGAAATTATTTTTGTGAAAATGAAGTGTCAAATGGTCTTTCTGGGTAAAAAAAAAAAAGTTAATCCCTACCACAAAAAAAAAAAAAAGGCAACACCCCCCACCCCCAAAATCCCACAGTCAAAACTCCCAAAACTCAGCATTTTCAAGGGGCCCAAGCATCACTGCAAATGGTGGAAAGAGGTCAGTTTACATTAATCTCCCATGGTTAGCCAAAGCTGTATATTATATGTTGAATTTTAATCTTAGTTTAAAACTAAAACAAAGCCATCAGGGAGCCAGTGGTCAGATATTAACCATGCTAATTGACAGTGGTGTTGCTGATCTCAGTGCCAAAGCTAATACCGGAGGGTAACTCGGTGAACAGAAGTGTCTTGTCCAAACATGTCTTCCCACTCAGTGACCCAGAACATGCTGAACATACCGCAGTTGCATAGTAGCTCATAATTAAATCAGATATTCATATGAAATTTAACTCTAAAATATGCTTTCTGCATACAAGTTTCTCTCTTAAAAGATTACACATTTAATCATTTTTTCCCCAGTGCAGTTCTTTGAAATACTGTTACATTAATTACTTTATAACTGAAACTATTATATTAAACAACGTCTTTTCATTAACAAAATACGTAAAAAAAGAGAAGATATTATTTTGCAGTAAAAACTTCTGGAATAAAACACTGACTGAAAAAAAGGAGAGTGAATGCAGACACAAAACCAAGAAAGGTTTTCCATTAGGATTTTGAAGAAGCTAGAATATCATGTAAATGGGCAAAATACTCATTCTGAGAGGCTGCTTAATAAGGTCTTCTATTTCTAGTGTACCTTTTAGGAAGTTTTAGTTTAAAAAAGTTATACGTTTTATAGTAAATAGTAGCTGATTAGAAAACAAAATCAAAAACACTGAAGAAACTTTTCCTGCTTGGATAATTGTCCTGGTTTCGGCTGGGACAGAGTTAATTGTCTTCCCAGCAGCTGGCACAGCGCTGTGGTTTGGGTTTAGGATGAGAAGAACGTTGATAACACCCGGATGGTTTCAGTTGTTGCTAAGTCGGGTTTAGACTAAGCCAAGGACTTTTCAGCTTCTCCGGCCCAGCCAGCAAGAAGGCTGGAGGGGCACCAGTATGTTGGGAGGGGACACAGCTGGGACAGCTGACCCAAACTGGCCAAAGGGCTATTCCATACCATGGGATGTCATGCCCAGCTTGGAGTGAGGAGGAGGAATGCAGCTTGGGAGTCCATCAGCAAGTGGTGAGCAATTGCACTGTGCATCCCTTGTTTTGTGTATTCCGGTCTTTTTATTGTTATTGTCACTTTCTTCTTGTTCTTAGTGTCATTACTAGTTTCTTCCTTTCTGTTCTATTAAACTGTTCTTAGCCCACGAGCTTTACTTTATTTTCCGCTTCTCTCCCCCCCTCCCACTGGGTGGGGAGGAAGTGAGTGAGGGGCCGCGTGGGGCTGAGTTGCTGGCTGGGGTTAAACCACAACAATAATGAAGCATAGTGTCCATCCCATAGAAAAGACCAGATGAAACTGATATATATTTCTGTATAGCACAGAAAGATTTCAAACCCAACGCCTTCCAAAACATGCTCTAACAACTGAAAAATACAGGAACTTGTTTTGATACTTGGTTAGAAAAAATGTCAGGTGAGTTTATGGATTAAGACACAACAATCAGGTACTGAATAAAGCTTAATAAAAATGTCCATGAGCTATGCTTGCATTGAAGAACAACAAATGCCTTTAGGTACTCCTATGATGGCATGACATATGAGTGTAAAAAAGGGCCAGAGGATTTAAAGACTGTCAATAAAGAACACTTCAAAATGTATGTTATTAATGATGTTTCTTCAGTACCATAACTATAATAACGTATATATAACTCTTCGTAGGTTGCAGAGCCTTTGTTCAAACACGTGACTGCAGAAAAGTGTTTAGAACAGATGCTCAATAAAGCTCACCATGCTCAACCTACCTAAGTGCATCTACACATGAAGGACTGTGGCCTTGTTCTATTAAAGTCCTCCCTGAAACTTATCAAAGTCGTTTTACTGACAAAGGTATAAAGAATATGCCCTTTATGATCATGGGATAATATGATAGTTAACTTACGTGTTAAATACGGCTCTGTGGAACCCTGTTGTTGGATAAGGGTTAGCATAACCCTACAACAATAAAATATGGCCAAAAAAATATCATCTTTGCTTTAGGTGATGTGTGACAGAATCAATTTTGGTGACTGCAGACCTGAGTACATATCCCATTGTACTCATTTTACAGCACTGGCTGCTCAGTTTGGTTACCGTTCCTCATCGCATTGACATTTATGATCATATCCTTATGGATGAATACGAAGTGAAAAGTAGAAGTAAAACTTGCAGGAATTCAGGTGATCAGAGGGGCATAGATTGTGATGGCTTATTCACTTTATTCTGCCTGGGTTTTAGTCAGCCTTATGATTATTGTGTAACAGCTGATAAACAAGAACTGGAACATGGGGGTTTTTTCCAGGTAAATTTGTAATGATCAGAAAAAGTTAACCATTTAATTAATTCTTCAGGAAATGATCCACACTAAAGTTACTAGTGTTTCCATCGCTTCTGCAACCTATTTGCCTTTTTCTTACCTGGCACCATAAATCTTGCAGACTATGTTGAAGTAGGAGGCATGTTCATGACCAGGTATTGCTGCTGCAGCTTGGGAATTAAAGCATTATTAAAGTAATTTTAGATTTAGTCTATAATATTGTGTCATGGTTCTAATTGGTACAACAGAGCTCCTATGGGAACGCATATTTCAGCCATATGATTACTCAGTTTGTTCACTCATGATTAATATTATTACACTAAACATAAAGGGAAATTATTAATGATTTATCTGCAAATTGCTTAATACAGCTGGTAATGGTGCAGGATAGAAGGAGGCAAGTTCATCTGTGTTCTTGGGAGCTAGTTTATATACACCAGGGAAACTAAAGCAGTGTTGATTAATTTTCTAGTGAAATGAAATAAAAATATTGTTCTTCAAGGACCAGTAAATACATATCAATTATATGTTACGTTATTTCAAACACATTTGTCAAAATACTTACATATAAGAAAAAAAAAATGTGTGAATGTTTCCTTATACTCAGCTCTTGGACTTAGTAGCCTCCTAAGACACTTCATACACTAAATTTCTGGCTTGCAGCAGAAGTAAATAGCAAAATAGCAAATGATAATGAGGTTTAGAAATTGGCTTGTTTATATATTAGATTACATAACCAAGCTGTTTTTCCAGTAGTGGTTTGGCGTTCAAATGTATTAAATAATAAGATGGATATATTCTGTATTCTTTGTTCCTAACTAAATTGCTATAGTTTAAAGGCCTTAACACAAGATGGTAAAAGTCATGACATCAAATTTGCCTTGTGTTTCTCATGAAAAAACAACGTCCTCATCTTGCACTTTTCTGCTGAAGGCTCTTTTAAGGGTGAAGTAAAGACTAGAGGTGAACTGAGTATTCATCCCGATTAACATGTTAAACTTACTGTAAAAGGTAGCCAGACCTGGTAGACTTTGGGACGCAGGGGAATTCTCCTTCCTGGCCCTGTAGAGATGACTTTGGTCCCTCTCAGACCTCGGGGCATCCGCCATCCAAGACCAGTGGACGCAGAGGCTCCCTGTGCCCAGGTCCAGCCAGCAGCAAGGGGGAGAACACACACACTGGAACACGCACGCACATGTGTGCGCGCACACAGACTGGGATGTAAGCTCACCAGAGGTTCCATATACATACCCTCACTTTCTGGATTTACAGGCACGCCCATATGCTTGTATATTATCACAGACTCTGAGACCATCTAATATCTTTGCCCAGATCCCAGGCCTCTCATCCAGTTAGTGGGTCAGGTCTTGAGACCTTGACTCTTTCTAGGTGCTGGTGTCCTTCTACCACGTGCTAGGACAGCCTGACGTCTGACTTTTCATAGAATTTGATAGAATGGCTTGAGTTGGAAGGGACGATCACAGGACGTCTAGTCCAACCCCCCTGCGGTGAGCAGGGACCCCTTCAGCTCGATCAGGTCGCTCAGC
>JAVKLA010000058.1:16308597-16330346 GCA_034782735.1 Sagittarius serpentarius
ATGACAATAATAATAAAAGGACTGGAATACACAAGACAAGTGATGCACAGTGCAATTGCTCACCACTTGCCGACCGATGCCCCAGCCGCACTCCTCCCCCTCTCCAAGCTGGGCATGACGTCCCATGGTATGGAATAGCCCTGTGGCCAGTTTGGGTCAGCTGTCCCCTCCCAGCTTTCCTGTGCCCTTCCAGCCTTCTTGCTGGCTGGGCAGGAGAAGCTGAAAGGTCCTTGACTGAGTCTAAACACAACTGAGCAACAACCAAAACCATCAGGGTGTTATCAACATTCTTCTCATCCTAAACCCAAAACACAGCGCTGTGCCAGCTGCTGGGAAGACAATTAACTGTGTCCCAGCCAAAACCAGGACACAGTGCCATCCAAACATATGGAAAGAAAGAATCTATCCAACAGGCTTCATACAGGCCTGAAAATCCACCTTTGTGGATTAGCATGGTGGACAAAGACTTTCCATATAAGCTTCTGTTGTTGTTTAACCCCAGTACGCATCTCTGCCCCACACAGCCACTCACTCACTCCAATACATGCCACTCACTCCAACAGACAGGGAAGAGAACTAGGAGAGTAAAGTGGAAAACTCATGGGCTGATATAAAGACAGTTTAATAGGCAAAGCAAAAGCTGCACATGCAAACAAAGCAAAATAAGGAATTCGTTCACTACTTCCCATGGGCAGGCAGCTGTTTAGACCCATCCCCAGGAAAGCAGAGCTCCATCACAGGTCACGGTGACTTGGGAAGACAAACGCCATAACTCCGAGCATCCCCCCTTCCTCCTTCTTTATGGCATTCTGTATCTCTTTGGTTAGTTCTGGTCATCTGGCTGTGTCCCCTACCAACCTATTGCACATCTCTCAATCTTCGCTCTGGCTGGGCAGCATGAGAAACAGAAAAGATGCTGTGGAAGCACTGTTCAGCCATAGCTAAAACATCCCTATGTTATCAACACTGTTTTGGTCACAAATCCAAAACACAGCACCATACCAGTTACTACAAAGAAAAATAACTCTATCCCAGCCAAAACCAGCACAGCAGCTCTAAGTTGTCTTCAGCTTCAACAATGGCTGAGGCTTTTTGGCACAACCTTGTATTAACAAAGTACTCAGCGCATGGCAATGTACTTTGCCTCATTGGCACCGAGTGTTCCTGGTTTTGTCACTTAGTGCCCTTCCCTCAATTTAAATGCTACATACAATATACATATACAAGAATATCTTCTAATTCTATTCAAAAAAGAGGGGGAACATTATGTTATGACATGCCTAAGGAGCTACAAAATACAATGCGCACACATAATTGTAGGTATGTATAGATACAGCAGTAAATGCACATTTTATTTTCTTCTTGTTATTGACACTATTCACGCTTCAGTGGGTTCACCTGGCCTAGTATAAGTATACCATGCGTAAATGTAGCTGTAAAATGTGGTATAAGCAACTATTTAAGTGCACAGTCATAAAACATCTGTACTAAGAGAAAGGAAACCTTAAATGACACTAATTGTCATCTTATCTTCTAGTCTTAGCAGAAAGAGAAAGCAGAAAATGAGTCTGTCTCAGCTGCTCTATCAGCTATAGGCATCCCCCCCTATTAACAGATAGTAGGTGTATTGGTAGGATGAGAACATGACACTAACTCTATAGTTGCATGTGCCATAGACTAGAAAACAGGTGTTCTCTTGTCATGTCTGTCAGTTCAGTGTCTGTCTAAGGACAAGATTCATTTACAAATTGTATCTGCAAAGAAAAGCCCAAATTCCAGGAGTCTTTTCAACAGTAGCCAGTGATCTGGTGCTATATTCTTCACTATTGTTGTTAGAGTTAACATTCACATTTGTTTTGATTCTTCAGTGAAAAATACAGAAGAAATGCTCACCAAACATTAGTAAACATCCACCCTAGTTTTCAGACAGATCTAATTAGTATTATCTCACTTAATTTAAAAAAAAACAATGCAACATCCTCTTTCAGATAAGGCCCTCAAGTATAGAGACTTACAAACAAAAATGTGATAAAGACACTAAATTGAGAGCTTAATTAATTAAACTTAGGCTGACTTCTCATTTAGTATGTTCAGGTTTTTACATTAATATATTCTACGCTTTGCTGTAAGACATTTCTATTTTAAGTATTTCTACCTGTCAGCGCTGAAGATTAAATAGAGTTGCCATGTTGCCTTCTGGTGACGAGTAAGAATTAAACTTGTCTTTGCAATGAACGAAAGTTACAAATAGGCCTTTTAAGAAACGGACATCATGCACTGAAGCAAGCAACTTTTTTGTCATGCTAGCAGCAATTGCTGCATTGAATACGAGCTCTGGCCACTCTTGTCCCTCGGAGGTCAGAGAAGTGCATTTAGTCAGAATCTTGGCCTCAGTACTTTACAGGTCTGTGTGCTCCTTAACATAAATCCTCGCAAGCAGAGGAGAAAAATGGTGAGAAACAGAAGGAATGGGGAAGCATTACTTGTTAGAAGATGCCATAAAAGGCGTTACTATTGTTCTGGACTTTTTTCTTTCGATGTGCAAAACTTAGCTGCTGACGCTTCACGTCCATCACGCAGTCACAGGTCAATGGACTGAGTAATCAGAGCTCAGCTTTCCACCGAGCTCGTTCTTCAGCCAAAGGAAACCCTCGGTCAGGCCAAACCTCCCCCAAAACTTCCTCAGCTGTGATGACGTGTCAGCTGCACTTAGCTTTGTCTCAGAGAACGTCCCGTCCTGAAAACCTGCCTGCAGAAAAGCCACCATGAGGAGTTACCACAATAGCCCCTTGTTCAGCCACAGAACACCTCAGGCTGCGAAGACAAAGGCTGCTTTTTGTTTCACAGTGGAAAAATTCACGTGACAAAAATTCACATGATGAGCCTTGAAGAAAGCTAAATTAACGGAACTGTGACTATGAACACTATGAGAGTAAGATTAAAAAGAGATACAAATAGGGCTACAGGACCCAGCTTTGCAAGGAGGAAGCTCTTGCAGTTCAGTGGGCTCTGTAGACTACTGGGGATATCTAGCAGAATAAGTGTATTACAAATTATGAGGCATGTTAATACTGCTGGAATAAATCAAAGCATACATGAAAAACAGGTAGACTGCGTGCTTACATTTTTCATGTTTGTAAGAAATTTTTGTCAGAAATTTTTGTGAAATCCAAGTAAGTTTAGGGATAAGTGCTGTGATTGAGCTTGACAATTTGTATGGATAAAAATTTTCACTGTGGGCATTTCATGAAGAAGTTAATCTTATCAGAGAGTTTAGATTTTCTTATCCCGGCTGATTTCATACAATCAAATATGTCTTTGCACATACCCTTAAAGGAATAAGAAAATACACACAGCTAAACTGTGAAACTTCGTACGGGAAAGAAACGTCAGATTTAATAGAAAAAGAGCTGTAAGCATTCTGAAAAGTCCCCCTTTTGACCACCCCTGAAAAACAATAAAGAATTATTGTTTTTTCAGAGGAATTCTGAAAAGAAGTCTAATATACAAAATATTCTACCATTTATTTAGACTTCCTGTGGAGCTCCTTAACTGTTTAAGTCATGGTTCTTTTGAAACTGAATATTAGATATGTTCGGTCCAGTGATTAGGTATGTATAAAACCTAAGAATAACATAAACCCCTGACAATTATTTTTTTTCAGAAAATAATCTATAAATCCCTGTGTATTAGGTTGCATGCAAAAGTACCAAGAAAGCTCTTTTTCTAACTTGGCCTGAGTCTCTAACCATGAGTTTCAAGGTCATCTTTTATTTTTCTCTGGCATTTGCACAAAAGCTGAAAAAGAAATTCATTTAAAATTATCTCTTATACGATGAATTAATAAAATGATACAGTGACACTGGTAAAGAATTATGCGGTATGATTTGGTGCTTAATCTTCTGTGGCCACATTGCTGAGATGTAAAACCATGCTGGAACCAGCTCAGTGACCTCATTTCTATAGCTAACGCATTTTCCTCTTTTTCTAGAATTGGTCTTATGTTGCTTCTGCACCTGAAGATGAGAAATTTGCTGCTGCCTTTGAAGAGGTCTCTTCGAGAGACATAGCTTGTCAAGTCACAAACAGTGGGGATCTACAGGATACAACCTGACTGAACTTTGTGTTTTAGAAAATGAGAAAGTTTCATTCAAACTTCTAGTTTTCCCAGCTAGTCTAATTACAGCAGCTTTATTCCTGTTGGGTTAAAGGGTGTTCCTCACGCATTCACAGGTTATCATCAGTGTCGAAACATTAATTGATAGAATAGGCAAGGTCCTTGCAGAATTAAAGACTTAAAATGCAGAATTAAAATCAAAGCAAATACACAAATCATTATGTAGGGGACGAATGCTTATAAACATGGTTTCGTGGTTCTTTTTATTTTTAGACTTTACATGAGCTCAGCACGTTATAAAGAAGACAGAGCGGGCAGAGCCCATCAGTAATTACAAATTCTATCAACCTTGTTAAGGAAAATGGAAGGACAAAACTGCATTGCTGCAAAATTCTAAAGCAATCAGCACACAGAATTGAGCTGTCACAGATGACAACCATAAGTCTACCCAAGCCTGAAGCAGATGGAGCTACCTCATTATTGGATGCAGCCTACCAGTTAATAAATAAATATATTTAGCCTGTATTCACAGAGCAGAGGAAATACATATTGTTTTAAATATCTGACAAAGAATTTGGGTAATGATTAGTAAGAAAGAGAAACAAATATTGCCCCTGTAATAAGATATGCAGCCTGTAATTAAAATCAGAGGGATAATCCAGAAATGAAAAGGAACTTTAAAGAGATGCTGCTAACATGACAGAAATGCATTTCAGTCAGAAAACAGTTGGTTGTTTAAGGTGTGAAAGGAACTAGTTTCTCATTAATTTACTTTTGGTGATATGATTGTGTGTAGTTTTAACTATTTTGTTCAAAATGCTGGCTGTTTTCCAACACTTCAAGAAGTGCTGGAATAACCACCTCTAAAAAAACAGCAGGAGACAAAGACACAGCGGGAAATCATCCCCACAGAGGAAGGGAAGGATCATGGCACGAAAACCCATGGAAATGTCTGAGATCATTATGATGTAGTTTAAGAGCTTTCTGAATAGCAGTAAGTTAAATATATATATAGATATATATATATATAAATATATATTCAGTTCTAGCCACTGATGACTTGTGATAATTTGAGCTGGTATGTACATTCCCCAGTGAACTCAAGAAGGAAAGAAAATAGCTCTACTTCACTCTAAGGTTCTTATGTGTGGACGGATCCGAAATTAGGACTGAAAAAAAAGATTAACTACGTTTTCCAGATAAACTCTGAGAAGCAAACTGCAGTTGTGGTGCCTCACAAGAAGCGGCAGAGTATTCCATAAATGAGGTCGAGTATTGTGTTATGAGAACCAATACTTGCTGCGTTAAAGAAAGGTGTCAAAAGCATCCCAGTTAATTGCACACCAATAAACATGGCATAAAATTGTTCTTTTATTTTTCTCCGCAAGTAAGTAAGTCGTAACTCCTCAAATATGAGATATTATTAGGTTTCTCAGCTTACATAATTCTCAAAAGCAATTGATACTCACAAAAGCAACTGATACTCATTTAGTCCATTTTAAAATCCACCTGCATTTCTCATTCATTTAACCTTCTGAGGCACTGAATCACTCAGCTTCACTAGATTGCTTCCTTTTTCATTTAATGCTTTCCTTTCTAAGGCTCTGTTCTAGTTCCATTCTAATTTAATTTGTATCATCTTTTCTTTCCTATCACTCAATGCGTAAATTAACATTTTTCTTTGCTCAAAGCACAGGGGACCTGTAAGGCCTGGTTCCAAAATACAAGGACTGTGGCCAAGGGCATCTTCATGGCTTGGTGGCTCCCGGTTCCTACTGAATTCCCACATAACAGGAGCTGTGAGAACCTCTCACAAGGCAAAATTCTGTAAGAAACAGGGTCTTTATGAATTTAATGGGAGCTGGGAGCCAGGAGCCGTTGCTTCTGTGACAGGACAGTTTTGTTAGCTGGAGAGCACGATGACATCTAGTCAATCTATGTCACCCTGAAAGGCAAGCAAAACATCGGCAAAAGTCACCTTACTCATTAGAAAGTCTCGGCAAGTGGCCCAGTGTAATTCCTCCCTATCAGAGCTGAAGAATTCTTACTTTTGTTAATCATATATTACCAGAAATTGGGGCTGACTTTCTTTCTCTGCTCTTCAGATACTGTCCCCAGCTCAGCATGTTTCTTATTGAGCAGTTTTATTCTGTGGTATTACACTCTGATTTCTGACATTTGGATATAGGTTTTAAGGGCTATAAATGGTAAAAGCGTATTGATCTCACATATATTTGTATTCAGAGCTGTGAACCACACAATAATCCTGATGAAAGAATTAATTTCGGTGGCTCACACTTTCTTATTTCATTAAGATAGAAAACTAAGCAGTATGCCTGGAGCACATTTAAATTTTAGTATTTTTCTCAGCTAGATGATACATGTGCTGCTTTCTAGAATAACATAAGATTTGGAAGGTAATCAATGATTTGGGGGGGAAAGTACTTACTAAACTTAAGCTTTCACACCAACTGTTTTTTAAAAAGAGACATGAAGTGAATGTTTTTTAATGTGACATAGAAATGGAGGATTAACGCAATGGTGAAACTTAAAAAGTACGGGTACTCTGAGGGCTAAAATATGCCTTTTCCCAGAAGGACGGCATGTTTCAGATGTTGGGGTTTTTGGGTTTTTTTCCTTAGTGTTAGTACCATTCGTAATGCAATCGCTAAATGGATGAGCACCACCGAGGGCAGCTCTGATGGGTACAAACACTAAGCAGAAATTCCAATATTAGCCTTAACTGATTTTCAAACCTAAAAACCCACAGTTTTGTGATGACTCTGGATACTGACATATCCATTTCTAATGAATCTTCAAACAACTAATTTTCTGGAATTAATTTCATGTCCAGTGATCTTTTTTTTTCTACTAATTTCACAAGGAAACTTCTGGAAGATTTATTTCTTGATAGGTTTAAAACGTTTTAGGTAGTTAAACAGTATCACTATGCAATCAAAACCTGCCGTCTTCCATTTCCACTGTTTTAGGGCACTCCTTTTGCCTGCTCACTTCATTTACACTATCAGTTTCAGGTTTTTTGCTAGTAACTTTAAGTATCTTTTTGCTCAGGCTGGGTCAGAAGTGATCTGCTACAAATTCGTCAGCTGGAAAAGTGATATATTATCATTCCCTTGATGGGATAGCATTCCTTATAGTGACATACAGAAAAATAAGTGATGAATAGACATATTTCTAATGTAGAATAGTTGCATCCTCAGGTGCATACTGGTTTATTCATAAACCCACGTCTTTTTAATGTATCAGGTATGACACTTATAGATATCTTTGTTGCTCCTGTTGACCTTTGAAGCCTTTCTCCCTCAGATATGCTCTGCTGCATTCAGGGCATAACAGTTCCTCTACTACCAGCAGAGTTTTTTACTGTGGTGATGACTGTAGTGATAAAATGGGGAAGGAGTCTGAATAGATTGGGGATCTTAAGAGCACTAGGGAGATATGATCAAAGAGTAGGCAGAGTCTGCAAAGAAAGCACGCAGATCTCCTGAACTCTTTCAGACCGAGCCAACAACGTTCACTCTCTCACTGTCTCTGTCTCATTTTCTCTTTCTTTCTCTCTCTCTCTCTCTGTGATGACAGACCAGGAGCTGCTGGGAAGAGGTATTACTTTTTGTACAGCCAGCCTGGAAGAGGAGGTTTTGCTGCCTCACAGAGTCAGTTGGCCAGAACGTTGGAGGCCCCATCCAAAACATTGCTTACAGGATGATCTGAGCAAGAACTATCTAGAGAAAATAATTCATGTTGTCAATAACAGGGTTTTGAACATTGTATGGACTTCAGGTGCATTTCTGTGCAACAGAAATAGTCAGCACATACTCTAGAGAAGCATTTGTAGAGTGTCCCTCACAGGAAAGTAAGAGGGAGAGCCGAGACCAGCTGGAAACGCATGCCTAGGGACTCTGAACATTGGCAATGCCTGCTGTGCTCAGGGTAACAGAGATCCTGTGATCACGCTTTGTTCATAAACCTGATGTTTTCTTTGAAGGAAGGGAACCTGACGGAAGTCCCTACTATCACATTGTTTAAGCAAGGGAAGCCAGTAATCTGAGTGGCACTCTTCACATTTGTTTCCTCTCTTTGTAAAGACCCTCTTAAATTAGGTCTGGATAACCTGAGCGAACCCAAAAGTCTTAAAGATTTGGCTGGGGTTCTTTCCGGCTTCCTGCTATTTATTTTTAATCAATAATAGAATAGAGGTGTCATTTCTGAAGATAAGAGAGTTAATAGTGTGCTGATGGAGGCAGCAGGATGACCCAGCTAGTGTAGAGACTGATGACCATGTTATCATCCCTGAGCAAAAGAATGGAAAGCTGACACGTGATTCAATCAATAATTAAATTAAGAGGAACATAAATGTAATCAATATCATGTTATGGAGGAGAGGTCTTATCAGACAAAACCAATTTCATTTTTTTGATGAGATTACAAGTTTGACTGACAGAGGTAACTGCAGATATAATATACTTAGATGTTACAAAGGCATGACTTAAAGTTACACAGACTTAAAAAATTAGCATGTAATTTTCACAATCCCTTGAAAAAGGGGTTAAGAACTGACTAACTGGCAGACAGTAAAAAGTAGTGTTCAGTAGGAATCAATAAAATGGATATATCTAAGGAACTTCAGTAAGTATTAGCATTAATTTTGACATTATTTTAAATTCTGAACTACTGATGTAAAAGTAAATAAAAAAAAGATTATTTCCAATATAATTCATGGAGGACTCAATACTGATCTGCAATGTGGATATGGCACAGCAGGAACACAGACCAGTCAAGGATATAAGGTGTTCCAGAGTATAAACAGAACCATAATAAAGCGGGGAAAGTTATTTTTACCTTTTTCAGAAATATCAATGGGACCTAAATGGAATAATGAAATTTAGTTATGAGAATCATATTTAGAAAGCAATTGAGAATAAGAAGAAAAGAACCACAAATTAAAGGGCTACAAAAAAGGCTTTGTTGTAAAAATGGGTTTTAGAAGCTCTATTCATTTAGCTCTAAGGCCTTGCAGAGATGGAACAAGTCTTCACCACATGAAAATACTTGTGTTCTAAAGGACTTGTTGATCTAGTTGAGAAAAGCGTAACAAAATTAATGACTCAGTCACATTCAAATGAGGAAACAACATTTTAACTGTGAGCAGGATGAGCCATCAGAACAAACTAAAGTGAAGAGAGAAATTCTCCAGCTTGCAACTCAAGACTGTTTTCTTGATGGAGGATGATATTGTAGATCCCCATTTGAGTAAGGATACGCATGACAATTATACAGGCCACATAAAAACCACAGTTTACACATCAATCTTATAAAGAACTCAAAGAAATACATATTTTGTATGAATTCAGAACATGTAGGGTTACAGGCTTTGCACTTAGAAGCTGCTGGACTTCATACAAGAATAATAAAAAAGTTCTACAGTCTGAATTACATACGATATCAGATTAGAATGACTTGAAGTTCAATTCTAGGCCCATAGTCTAAGCAATCACTTCAAAATTTAGGAATATGAGCTATTTCACTACTTTTGCTTTATGGAATTTTTCTACAATGGTCCTTCTCTAAGGAAACTTGCTCATCGCAGCAGATATTTAAGTAAATATTCTGGTCTTTTACTGTCATGTTGAGGAATTCAGAGGGTTTCAATTCTGACACCGCAACCTCACAGAGATTTTACACTTATCAGTACGATAAAAAGAAGGGGCCAAAACTGCTGCTGCCATGGAAATTGAACTTTCCTCTACTCCATTGGGTGTCCCTGTTCTGGAATGGGAAAAACACCCTGGCAAGGTGCAGCATGGAAAGCTTGCTCAGCTTCTGCAAAGGAAGCAAACATGTGAATCCACTCACCACAGCAATCAGTTGTCAGCCTTCATAAGCAATACGTTGTTTAGAGATTAAATCTTGTGTTAACTGTACTTCCTTCCTGCAAGGCATGGATGAGATTGTAAAAGCTAAGTTCTCGTACTCACATCACTTTTCATTATTGCTTAGTATTCCAGTTGCATTTCTTGGAATGTATGTCCATTAGTGTACAATACATGATCATATTTCTTACAATTTATAACTCTGAGGAAGGAGAAAATTAATCTCTTTAAAATGTTACAAAGCCCATGAAACTTTCATTGGACTACTATTTAACACCTGCAGTGCAAATTTTATCTTTAAATAAGAATAGGCTCACAGCTGTTCTAAGGACTTTCCTTAGCTATACCTATAGGAAAAAATACCATCTTATACAGGGAGAATTATAGAATTCTGTAAAAGTGACGCTTTCATCTGCTGATCCCATGGCCTGTTGCCTTTTCTTTATAGGATGCTTATTTTCTGCCTCAGTGTAAGATGCGAAGAACAAACAACCCTTAACCCAAGATCTAAAATTCTAATAAGTGTTATTATTACTAAATTGCATATTTGTCTTATATCCTCTAATGCCAGAAATTGTTTTGAGTGGTTAGTCCTTCTGAATACTTCATTACATGTACTTGATTTGGCTGTCGCATGCATTAATAGTAGCTGAATGTCCTATCCGGCTACACTGGCAAGAAAACAGAAGCCTTTATTAAGTGTAATTTAAGCTGAAGTCTATTTTTTTAAGTGGTGAAACATTTTTTAGTTATACCAAGGTTAACTTAAATTATATTATTTTTTCTACTTCCTATTAGTGTTCATGTAACTTAATCTCTCCTTGCCCACATTCTCAATGACAAAACATAATGGAAATTTGGCCAGGTGATAATAGGTGGAGTGAATTCAGTAAGATTTGGTAATGAGGTAGCTGATGAGGTTTCATGCAAGGGATGTTTCACTGAAACTGCATTAACAGATGATTAGCAAGCCTAAATTAAGAGGCAAAGAGAACAAACAATATGAAGCCAAGCAGGTGGTAAAGAGGAAATACTAAGGAAGGAGCTAGAAATGTAATAAAGCTTAATGCTGAAATATTTCCTCGCTACTTAGAGATGGATGATACAGATCTTTTCTTAAGTACTTCAGGGGAAGTAAACATGAAAACCAATTAGTTGCAGAAACGTCAACACTTCAGGTGACAAAAGTACTCGAGCTAAAGCACTAAAGACCTTGGGTCATAGAAATAAGGTGCACAGCAAAGTATATTGAGTGCTAAAATTACTCCAGTTTGTGATAATTTGAATAACCTGATTAAACCATTGCTCTCTTTGTATGGAGAAGAAAAGGAAGGCCAAGCGAAAGGACTGAAAACATCAATTCATATAGCGCACATTTTCTTAAAAAATCCTTGACAATTTGTTTTTTCTACGGTTGTCTCTAAAACAATTGTTGTTACCTAAACTTGGAAAGGAGAACGTCATGATCAACATACAGAAGTTGTATGTTTTGCATGACTGTTTGCATATTGGTTGTGCTTTCCTCAAGTTTTATTATTGCTTCTCAGTTATCCAGTTAGGTCATCAGACTATACAGTGTGGCTACAGAAATAAAAATATGCCAGCTCTAAGGCATTGATAGTAAATTATGAATTCTGAGAGAAGACATTACAAGAAGTGCCCAAAGGAACCACAGGCTTAAAAACTTGTTTGCACAAGTGATGATTCATTATTATGAATAATTAAAATCACTACAAAAATCTACTTGTGAATAACTTAAAGGCTGAAACCTAAACTTGAGATCAGCTTTCCTAAATGCCAATAAAGTTAATTCTGGCAAAAGTTACTTTGAAAACAACGTGGAATTGCCTGTTTGGGGAATCTTATTTCGCTATCATTTTATTTCTATTATTACCCTAATTATTATTAATAATTATTAATGTATATTAATAATTAGCAGATAATGTTTAAATTTTATTATTTATTATTAATCCCATTATTTTCTGTGTCATCTCTCTTGACAATTAAATGCATACAGGGAAGGTGAGTCATAAGTCTTTGTACGATTTAATGGTCCAGTTGTCCTTGCTCCTTGCACGAGTTACTTTGCAACTTTGCTTGTTCTTGGTGATCCGATTCTTAATCTGCTGACATGACTTTCCACCTTGTCTTCAGTATGGACTTGCTTGGCAATCACTGGACTCCTGGCTGGCCCTGATTACCCACCCTGGACCTCATCTTCCTCGCGCCCTGCAAGATGGCAGTCCGTGTTGGTGTGCCTGCCCTGCTGTCACCCTCAGCTCCCGGCCCACGCTCTTACAGGCTTTGTGAGTGTCCAGCTGCATCTAGGATCACACTTCTGTGAAGAGCACACAGATAGCTTTAATGACTGTAGAAGGTGAAAAGCTTATTAGGCGATTTTTCAAGGTTCACTTTTTATCTGCTTGTGACTCAGAGGTGTGTGTGAACTTTTCACTGCGTAGGAAGATCCAGAAAATGGTGGAGATGAGAGGAGGCTGCTGACAGCATCTAAAGTTTTCAGTTCTTGCAAAGACATTTACAATGGCAAACTTTAAAAGTGTCCCTTTGGCTGTAGCAGCTCTTGTAAAAGAGGTTTTGGAGCTAGTTCTGAAATGCCTAAGTTGCCTATTGTAAAGGAATTTAAAATTACTGTAGGTATGCAAACTCCTTGTTCTGGAACTTGGTATTTCCAGAGCACGCACTCATGCTCTCCCTGCAGGCTTCCTCTCCTTGGACAAATTAATCATAGTGACACGGTTTCAGCAAGAGATGTGAAGGCCACCACCACCCCACTCTTATGGATTCGGGCTGGGGTACAGCAGAAAGGAAATCAGCATGCATACACCTAGATGAGTGCTGTCACCCCTGTCACCAGCAGAAAATAACAACTCAGTCTTGTGAGACGGCGGCCAACACTGTCAGCGTTGGGAGGACATTAGGTGCGTTATGCAAATGCTAAATTCTCAGAGGCTTAAGTTAAAAAACACTTGTATTCTGGACCCTCACTCTAATTTTAGCTGGATTTTTATGTTTAGACAGCCAGCTCAGTTCTAAGTCGTAAGTTAGTTGCCAAGTACTTTTTTTTAATATTCTCTTAGGAAAATTATCCAAACTCGGAGCTGGAGCACTGATTCCATAAATCTAGAAACCACTGAGTGAAACTGAATTATTGTTGGCAACTGCAGTATTTCCAGAGTACTGTATGCACTGTTTCTCTTCCATCTACAACCCCATTTACCATTCTGTCATAGCAGTTCTTTAAGGTTCCTCTTTCCTCACCTCTACCAATCACCCTCCCTAAGATTAAAGTTCCTTAGGTATGTGAGTCAATGGATATACCTGTTTATAAAATCCTGAAAGCTATTCTTTACAACTGACGAACAGTATTTAAGGAATGCCCCAAAACTCTTATCCTTTTAACTTTCTACCTTGACAATATTCAGAAAGTATCAGTAATTTCAAGGGTCTAATAGCATATTCAACATACAGTCCTTTCAGGAAGGCTTTTCAGAATGATAGTCATTAGGATCATCGCTCCCTTTTGACCTACGTTATTTAAGTCTCGACACTTGCTGTAGAATTATAGATCAAAACTTCATCATAATAGTACATAATTTGCTTTTCCAAACCCCAGTATAATAAAGAGTAAGAAAATAATGAGGCAGTTTAAAGCACTAGTTTAATGAGTAGAGTCTCTCTTTTTTCATAACAGAAGGCTCATCGAGTTGACTTGTGACACTGAGTTGAAAGGCAGCAATTCCTAGGGAAAATTTAAAAGTAAATTTGAGAGATCTTTTTGTTCCCTTCTCAAATCATGGTAGAAGCAAATAAATAAGTATCTTCAAGGCAGAGAGAGTTTGATACTGGTAATCTTCAGTAAAGATCACTTGTCTCTCCATGTTTTTCTAACAGACTTCAAATGTCTGTCTTCTAGGAAGTTCTATGGAATTAATTTATACAGTGTCTCTTCTGTAACTGAAGAGACTATAAACATGAGCGAGATTGAAAATAGGGTAGTAAGTTTTAATATTAGCAAGTCAAATAGCAGAGCATAGACAAGTCAGATATTAATTATTTTGAAGTTCTTGGAAATATCCAAGATCAGGGAAAATTTTGCCATATACAGATTTTGACATGTTGGTCTGTAGAGCTGCTTGAAAATAGGATATACTCTTTAATGTCAGTTTTCAGAATAAGTGTTTCTACTTTAAAATTTGAAGTATTTGCAAATATTTATTTTGAAGTTGTGGATTTCAGACACTTCTGAGAAGCCATTCTGGTGCAATACTCCTTCAGGTGTTCACCTGGCATAACTCTCTAGAGCCTTTGTTGATTTCTGCAGTGTCTAGTTAAAATTTTTTTGAGGTAAAGTTGCCAAGGACACACTTACCTCTATAGGAAAGGTCAATCATGAAGTAAGTCTGGGAGATGAGGGTGCTCCAGTCATGATCTTTGCATTTCCTAATTCTGAGACCTGGTTTGATTCTGTTCACTTATTCTTAAATGCATACGATAAGAATAGAGATAGCCAGACCCAGAAAATTTTTGCTTTTCAAGCACCATTTTACTGAATCAATAAAGCAAATAAACAAATATATACGTAAAGCAGTTCACTAATACATGGAATTTAAATATATTGGTGGCCATAACCCTTGGTCATCTTGTAATCTGCGAATAAGCTTACTTCTGCAAATTAACTTGCATTGCTATGTTTTCTCATCAAGACGATAATAAAAGTTTTAACAGTAGCTGATTCTTCAATTATCCTTAGAGTCCTGTATCTTATTTCCAGAACACATATGCTGCACCAGTATTCCAGACCACTATAAGTAATATAGAAATACCCTATCTGCCTCTCCTGTCAAGACCATCACCATCTTTTTCTTTTTTTAAAATAACTTTTAGTAACAATGGTACCAAATTTTTGACATTTGAAACAAAAATCTCCAAACTAGATAAAACAGTGCATTATTAGGTAGCAGCAACTAGGCAGTTCTATGTAATATGACAGCATGGCTTACATTTCACCACGAGGTAGCTTTGCTGTTTCTAATAAGTTTAACTATCTGCAAGTTTTCTTTCGCATACAGAAGGACTGATCTTCTTATATTTCTTTGATGAGATCACATATTCCATGTGTGTGGATGAGAAAGAGAGAAATGAACAGACAGAACAGAGCATGTTCAGAAGCTATGATTCAGCAAATTAAATGCTGAACTTTAAGCATGCTTATGAATTTGAAAACAGAAATGCTGAAGAAATGTTATATTATGAGCTCACAGTATATGGAAATTGTCACACATCATTTAGGATTTTAAATTACTATTTGTAATCATTATTGATTATATAAGTATGTACTAAAGTAATGACTATATGTAATTTATATGTGCTGCATTTGAATTTAATTTGTTTGTTTGTAGTCAGCTGCCACAATAAAATAGAAAGAAGGGTAAGATTATTAGCGGATAGGGTGAAGCAGAATGTAGGTAGGTAAAGCAAAGGAAAATTAGACCAGTTAAAAGCTTCAAAATCATTCCCTGCTCAAACCAAAACTGGAGACACAACTCAATAAACTTGAACTGTGTCATAGCAACTGGAGAGATAATTTTAGAGGGGTAAGCAGTCTCTGTCCCATCTCCAGTTGCAAATGCTTCTACCTGGAAGCTATTTCAAAAAACGCTGCCTGCAGCTCTTGCCAGCTGTCCTAATAATGAGTAGGAGAAGAGAATTTCTTAGATCACCAGAAGCTAAAAAAAAAATCTACTTCTATAAGTTGAGATCACCACACTGATTTTTATTTTTTTTTTGTCTGAAGAGAAATACAAAACTGGTATAATACTATGAAATAAAATTATAACAACTGTGTCATTAAGAAACAAAATACAGGAGACTAAAACTAATTCAGATATCAATAGAAGATTAAATCCCAATTTTGCGTGAAAGATATATAGAGATACGCCTATGTACTACAGTAAAACTGAAGAAATCAATACGATGTTTTGCAACAAGGAATATGCATCTGTATTTGCATGGATGATACATAGTAGTTTAGCAAGTGTCAATCTGGATGGTTTACACGTGAGCTGGACTTTTTCCTTTACTGCCCCTTTTCTTCTTACTGGGAGAGTGAGATTTCTATATTATGGGTTTTGTCCTAAAGCTTAGCTAACTCATAGTTATTCACAGTTATTTACAGTGTTTTGCCTTATCACGCAAATTCCAGAGTTCTGAAAACAAGAATAAAATGAAGACACTGCAGATTTCCGAAAACAATGATAACCAGGAGTAGCTTTGCAATGACCTCGGCGAGTTCCCTCAGCACTTGTGGGAGCACCCCATCATGGCTTAGGTCTCTCCAGTTTGTTTAAACGTTCCCCAACCTGATCCTCCTCTACGGAGGACCTCAGCACAGGAGATTTCTTAACAGGTTATCTGTTCCCTTCAGCTAGGATTACAGTTGAAGACTTACTCTGCATACAAATACTCACTCATTACATCCTCTGCCTTAAGAAATGTTGCAAGTTATAGATTCTTATAAATCTTATTTGCAGAAGACATAGCACAAACAGAGCTAAGGAGAAAGATACGTCCCAAGAATCCCAATGAAGAGGGGAAGGGTAAGAATGTTGATTAATTACTTTAGGTTCCATCAACCACTCATACTAATTTCTTATCTAATAGAACATAATAAAATATGTTAAATAATTTTTCTTACAGTGTTTCTTTATACAAAACATTTTTCCGTAATACTCAGCACTGCTGTAGCAGTTGAAGATTTAGCATATATTTTAAGCATTGCTTTTTGAGCCTGAAGGTACTGAATAAAATTCTGATACTAAAATTAAGTATATAAACTATGCAGTGTTATACATATGCATATTTAAATATGGATTTTTTAGATATTAATAAATGTGCATATACATATATGTCTATACTTATAACTGTATATGTGCCATACTCATGTTCAACACCTATAAGCATTCATACTGCTATCACAGTCTAATTTTTCCAGTGAATACAAGCATTTACATAGAATTACAATGATGTGTTCTTTAGTGAGCTTTTCCCCTTAGCCCTCCAATTTCAAATCAAATTGACAAAAGAGGTGAAGTCCTGCCGGAACCTGTATGGATGCAAAAGGCACAGCCTACACTTAAAATTTTCTATACGTCAGGAAATCCACATTACAATCCATTGCAGCCTTCCCTATTTTCATTGTTAATAGAATTATTCATTTCCACTGGTAAAGGTACGTACATGCCTGTATATAGAGTAGGATTTTCCAGACTTCCTAGTAGCGGTCTGATTTCCGTACAGAGTAGAATTGCCGACTCATTTTGTCTTTTTCTGGTCTGGGGGTTTCTTTTGTCGTTTGTTTTTTTTTTTTTAATTGGTTGGGTTTTTTTCGTTTGTTTCCCCTTCCTTTCTACTATTTGCCGTTATTCAACATTGATTTTCATATAGTTCTTGTTCTCCAGGGATGGGTACGTAGTTAGCTACCCGGAGGACAGTACTGCATAGCAGGTCTCCTCTGCCCTTGGCACCAGGACAGCTTTCTGCAAGACAGTCACTGACAAACGCGTTCTCTTCTGGCACTGGCCGAGAGGCTTCTGGCAGCTCCTCACCCCGTATTCTGGTTGCTTCTGCCTCCTTCAATCAGCTGCCTCCACTGCTTCTGTAAATGTTTTATGAATGTATTTCAGTCTAAAGAAGCCAGATTAGCTTTAGACATTTTAATGAGTACTCTTTGCTAAACTAGCTCCTTTCACCTGAAATAAGGCCTCGGCGTGTTCTTGTTTCTGCAGGCAAACCTGAGAGCAAAGTTGCTTCTTTGGAGGGCAGAAATGGAACTGCAAAAGATGTCTGTCTGTAGCTTTGTGTCAGAGGAGAGGTACCTCCTCCACGTGCTTCTCCTGTTCTGACACATCGGTTGTAAGTAGTTTCTCCCGGGCTGCCTTTTAGAGTTCTGTTAAGTCCTGACTCCCCCTGCTTCCAGATTTACTTCTTTAAAGTAAATTCTTTCCACTTTTCCTCCACTCTAGTATTTCTTTCTTCCTGTATGTCCCCTGTGCCCCTAATCTCTGAGTAACCTCCACCCACCCACAGGTGTCCCCTTTATGACTCATCTTGTTACTGTTCTGTGTCACTAATCATGGTGACGCTCAAAGGCTCTGACGCTGCCAGCATACCCTGCTATATAACAAGGCTGTGCTTTAGTGCCAAATTCTGTTTTCATTGTGTCACGGTATTTTTGGCTAGCAGTGAAAACAGTAAGTCATACTGAAACTACACTGTCCATTACAGTAGACTCATTTCTCAAACAGATATTAAAAAGGTAAGATGTGAATTAAACATTTATTTCTAAAGTCCATCTGTCTATGTATGTTTTCCTAGGAAGTTAAGATTAATGTACTTTGCTCTTCAGGATAAATTAAAGTTACAGATTAGACAAAACCATTTTCAGTCAAATTCAGAAGTGGTCTATCATGTGCTATGAGCTAGAATCCGTTAATGCTAATGTGGATTCCATTAGGTCTGCTTGTGACAATTCAACCAATATGCAATGAAACCCCAGCAATTACAACCTATGTGTCAAGAATTTGGAACAAAGGGTACTTTCCCCGTAGAAACACGGAAGGAACTATTTTCTGGAATATGCTTGTCACACGGACGCCATGTAAAAAATCGGAACGTAAAACTTTGTGTCTTGATCTTCCAAAAGCATTCATTTGCAAGTCTGCCAAAACACAATGTAGGGAACAGTGTTAATATACATACGTGTGTATACACATACAGATACACATATATACACAAAGGCTTACATATATCTATGCACATAGTATAAAAGCAACAATGAACACCTTCATATCACACACTGTAACCCTTTAGCCTTGTAATGTGTAAGCCTTTATTGACCTGCCTGCAGCTTTGCCTCCTTCTGAGTGAGTATGTGGCTACGGCTAATTTGTTTTACTTCTGCTTATGGTACCATGGTTTTATATCGACAGCATAAAGCAGTAGTTCAGAGAAATAAAGGCCAGGTGCAACTGCAGAGCCTTAAGAAGTGGAGACAGAGGATGCGGCGTAGAGGGGTGCAGGTACAGGGTGATAGGAGAAGGGCCACAGTTTTGGCACAGGTGGCCCCACAGCTGTAAACTCACCAAGGGTCGGTTAAAGAAATGCAGACCTGAAGCAGGATGAAGACAATTTTCAGGATAAATAAGAGAGTAAAAAAGAAATATCCAACATATGTAAAACGCACTATATAATGAATCGGAATGTAATGTGGAGACACAGGCCAATGAAGAAAGAGCAAGATGTAAAAGCGTGTTAGCAAACACATAAATATGACCCCACATGGATCCCTAGCGTCAGGATGAAGAAATCATCAAGATGAACATCAAATTCCTACTAGCAAACAACCCCAGGTGTCCACAATTCCCTGTAACACCCTACCGCCAGCACCAGAGTGAAACCACCAACATTAGGATCCAGAGGAACAGTGTGGAAGGGGGAGCATTACGGCAGGAACAGGGTAGAAACTAAGTGTGTGTGTGTAACAGTTTTAACGGTATTATTATTGAGATTTTTCTGTATAGAAGGATTCTTTCTTTTTCTGTAATAAACAGATCTGAACTACTAATGATTCTTGGATTAGACTGTTAAGGCATCAGTTATATCAACAATAAATTCTTGACTTTACGTATAAAGTGCGTTTCCTCTTTGCCAAGAAACAAGATCTTGAGCACAACACAGAAATATATACAGGCATACATACGTATGTTCAGCAGTTGTTCTAGGCTCCTAATTATTCTCTAGGCAATCTCAAAGGTATAACTCTGCTTGACTCACCCTTATCACTGCATGATCTGCTGATCTTTTCTGTCTCTTCCTGTGTTCTCATTCTATATACCTTCCCTCCACCCTTCCCCCAGTAATGTAAAGATGTCTGTGAGAAGAAACAATTAAATTTGCAATACATATGCCTTGGAACATGTAAACTATGGACCTGAAACTGTCACTTCTCCCTGCAGTCACATTCACAGTGGTCATATGTGTCGGGTTTTTTGTCATTAAATACACAAATGAATTATGGCAGTAGGTATTCAAATCAGTTTGGGATTTCAATTTGAAATTCCTCCCTGAGGCTGAGCTGTATGAGTAGGTTCTCTGTCCCTGGAGCATGGCCATTTACAATTTTCACTGTCAGCAGCCTGAATTTACAGTCACAACAGTAAAAATTATTGGAATGGTAAAGTATGCAAAGAATATGACTCAGGATGAGGTAAGCAGATGTACACTTTCAAATCTGGCACTGTATTGCTATACCTACTCTGATCATCTGTACATGCACCGAGTCTAAAAGCACTTGCACTGAGTCTAAAAATGGCAGGAAATGAGGAACAGTATCAGTAACAGCCTGAGGAGCTTAAGCTGGGACAGGCTATTCTGCCATCTACCATTATCCCTGCTAATTGAGGATTGCTCCTGACATATGTATTTTTTTACATTTACTGCTTTACATTTCCCTTTTTAATAGTACTTTCACTGATTTTCTTCTATTTGTCAGCAAGTTGCAGGTATCTCTGTTTGGTGGTGATAAGCATGCTTTTGAGAAATGCTCACCTGTTTTCCTTGTTCCATTATACCAGGCTTTCAAAAAGCATTATTGTGCTGCTGCATCATGTATTTCCAGGTCATTCAGAGTAGCCAAATTACCTTCTCATCATCTTTTTTTAAATACACTTGCATCCTCTGTAGATCTTACACACGCCTTCTGCATCAAAAAGCCTGTGCAAAACACTTGGAACCTCTAGCTGGTGAGAAACGTCGGTGCCTAGGCAATGGGTGAGGACGGTACTCATAGAGAAGTATCATATGAGATCTCTGAAGATGGCTTTAGCAATGTGGTCACTAGCAGCCACAACGCAAAATGGCCACTGAATGATAATGCCAGATGGGACGTGATTCCTCCGCAACTCATTTACTGTAAATGACTGCAGTTTTGTGACTCGTCTAACTGTACATGACTACACTGCATGCCAGGCCGTAGACAATCAGCTCCATACATGTAAGTGGTAGTGTCATCTCCATTACGAATAGGAAGAGAAAGAACTGTGCAGTGGTCACTACAGTATGTGCCACCGCAGTAGCGCTAATGACAAACACCTTCTTAGTACTGCAGGAAAATACACAGCAGACTTAAAATATTTTGGAATGATTGAGCAAACTGCCGTGCCATGACTTCCAATCTCCATGTGAGGTGATTATAATGGAACACACATTTTCAGTCAATGCCTCTTCAAGGGACTTCTGCTGCTCATTCAGGCTGGGTCAGGCAAGAGCGTGGGCAATGTATCTCCTGCCTTTCTGCCCTGGGGCTCTTCCTGGGAGACAATCATGAGGCAGGGATTGGGTATTCATCTAGTTTAATAACTCCTAATCCCCCTGGGGGAACAAAGTATAGGAGGAAAGGGATCAGCTAATTATAGTTAATTGTATTAGCTGGGAGAGAGTGATTAACATAATTAAGATAGCCTTGCCACTAGTAGGTCTATGGCAGGAAAGTGTTTTTGGATGTAGTAGGTGACAAACAGAATTAAAAGAAGTATGAGTGTCGTGGTTTAACCCCAGCCAGCAACTCAGCCCCGCTCAGCTCCTCATTCACTTCCCCCCCACCCAGTGGGATGGGGGAGAGAATCGGAAAATAAAGTAAAGCTCGTGGGTTGAGATAAGAACAG
>JAVKLA010000058.1:16356597-16378438 GCA_034782735.1 Sagittarius serpentarius
CATCAGGGTGTTATCAACGTTCTTCTCATCCTAAACCCAAACCACAGCGCTGTGCCAGCTGCTGGGAAGACAATTAAGTCTGTCCCAGCTGAAACCAGGACAGACTGAAACCCCTTCCTATGTCTCAGTGTTCAGCTGAAGGAAATCACTAGAAGCAGAGATGAGACCGAGCTTGCAGCCTCTGTCTGGGAACATAATTTAGCCTATATAAACTGAGCAGGGGGGAAGGGAAGGTGGCGTGAGGAGGGACAAGAAGGAGAGACAGACACAGTGTCTGCTGGAACAATATGAATCAACAGGAGACTGTCTCAGCTGAGGAAGACCATTACAGATTCTGGACTGCCTCTACTGCAAAATAGACCTACCACTTTAGCTAGAGCACCGTGGTTATTAGTATCACTAGCACTATGGAGACAACTAAAATGATTACAAGAGTGTAGAACCAGTCATTAAAAGGTAAAATCAAAAGTAACCAAGTAGAGCATAAATTCTGGATAATATAAATCAGTTTGCAGTACCTAAGATGTAAAGCAATGGGTTAGATAAATAGAAAGGGCAGATAAATAGAAAGATACTGCCAGTGATATTACGGATCGTAAGCACCTGCCAACCAGAAGAATTGCCCTAGAGGTAACAATTTCTTGAGTCAGACCTTGTACCCCATCTTGAATGTACTAGTCCTTGCTGCAAATATTCATCAAGCAAAATCTACAAAAGAGTTACAAGACCATTTCCACGTAAGGGAGTTTTGACTATTTTTCTAACGTTTAGAGTCCCAACAAAAGATTTTGCCATGAAGCAACATCAAAGACTTTTTATTCTTCAGAACTGATCCTCTGCTGAAACTAATGGTAAGGCTGACGTTCCAGTTCCTTTGAAGCTGATGGGAGTTTTACAGTTGATTTCAGAGGCCAAATTTTACCTACGTAGTATTTGAATGAAAGGTGTTTTCACCTTATAAATACCTTGAAGCCAGCTAGGTAATTGCTAGCTACACCACTACCTGTTTAGCTAGATACTTGAGACTAGTCCAATGCAGAAAGGCTTATATCTGATCTTTTTTGATCTTTCTTAAAAGAAAACATGACAAATAAGTGCTGAGCTATTATTAATAATTCCAGACAATTTCTACTACTAGGCAATATATTGTCGATATATAGACCTCCATTAAAACGGTGTTCTGCTTTTGGACGTGTTAGCAGACTTGAATTTCCTTCACCCAAAACCAGCATAATAAAGCAATGACAGAAAATCAAAGGCACTCCCCCTCCCTCCTATAAATTGGCTGCCCTGGGAGGTTTCAATAAAATAAAAACCATCCATTAACACACCTCATTGATTCTTACTCATTTCTACTTTTAGTTACTTTCAACTTCCCTGTTGTGGATAATGGGACCTGACGTGCACGTGTGAGGGGAAATGTCTCTCAGCAACTAATCTATACAAGATTAGCCTGGCTTGCTCAGACACCCCTAGTAATATCTGGTATTATAAAATGTTCAGACTGATGAGGTAAATAAGGTTCGTTCTGACTTCTGAGCAAAATTTGATCCGTTTCTTTTATAGCAGAGCAAGTGCCCTTCTTCCTGCTAATTTTTCCAAGCTTGCCTCCTGCTGCCCTCTCTGTCCATTTAAGGGTGAGTGCTTTGAATCCTGGTGAACATCTGAAGAATAAAGGCTCAAGGTGCTCCTCTGCCTGGTAACCTCTTTGCTTCACCTTGTCTGTCTAATTCCTTTGCAGCCATCACCCCCTAACCTCAGCCAGCACAGAATTACGTGCGTGTCCTTACCTGCAGGTCTTAGCTCTCTTGGGTAGAGAGGGAGTAGCTGTTCATTTGGTCTCAGCAAGTCCCTTTCTCTCAAAGCAGAGAGCCTGCAGGTCTCCCAGAACAGAGGGAAGAAACCACTGCAGTGACTATCCATCAAGGGCTAGCTGTTCGAGGGAGTCCCCGAAGTATGTACGGACAAGGATGCGATCTCCACATTTGCACCGATCACTAGGCAGATTTGGTAATCAGTATCTTTCACTGCTTTCTGAGGACTGAATCCGGAGGAAATGCAGATATGCATTTATTTTTTACCCATTTCATGGCTCAAAATAAAGGACACCCATCAGCCCTCAGTCCTTATTGCCAGTTCTCTACACCCATAGATCCAAAGAAATTTAGATAAGTGTTTTCCCACTTTCTAGAAAACAAAGCTCTCCTAAGATACTTTAGACAAAGATTAAGGGAAATTAGGCAGAAGAAACAACTGAGAGCAAATTTTCAGACAAATTGTTGTCATTAAGCAAATCAATCATTGTCATCTCTCTACTGACTAGTGCACATGTAACAAATTATACTGTTGAAATCTGTTTGCAGCTAATAATTTGAAGTACACTTGGAAAGTGCTCAGACAATGCGCAGGACTAGACAGGTGGAAAAACATGTCAGCTTTTTCAAAACAAAGATTTTTAGTCCTATAAACATGGTGTGCATTCCTGACATGCAACTGAATGGATTTCAAGCACTGAATCCTCCTCTTCACTGATTCTCTGTTTTATAAGATGTTATCTCAATTTAAAACATTACTCACATCTGTACATTTGAGTATTTTGTAGGCTTAATTAACTAGATGTTTAAATATAGGGAGACATATACTTTATAAATATTTATAGTTATAGTTATAGTTATATTATTGTGTATAAGGTTTTCATTTCTTCTCGACCTCCAGAACAGTAGCTCCAGCAATGGAGTTTTCTGGAGTCACTGAAGTAAAATCATGCACCAATCTGTTTAAGCTGATTTTACTTAATAAAACGATCAGAAATGAGCTGAGATGTGTGCCAACACACAGAGTGTGGGTCAGGTTTGTATGAGCTGCTGAGTACCCACTGCCAAAAGCTGTATGCCCTTGAGTTGGAGAAAATCCAGAGTAATTCCACTGATTTAATCGTGTTACTCCATATTCACAGCAGGGCAGACCTCGTGCCTGTGGACACAGCATAGGGAGGCAACATCAGACATCCTGGGGTAAAGATCTTTCCGTCTTCTCATATGCTGCCAGTCAGGTTCCTATACCCTCTTGATCAGTGTGCAGATACTTGCCTTTGTAGATGCAGCTTTTTCTGATAAAGACAGAGATTGTGGCTCAGTGGAGTAGAACATACATTGCTAAAAACATTTGGCTATGTGGCCTAAGGGCAATGTTTGATTTGGTTGATAGCACTGGCGTCGTGAACAACTGGTATTATTACCAGTACCTTACTGACAATGAATTTTTAAATTGTTCCAGGTATATCAATGTTACATGAAATGAAAGAATGTTTTTGCTCTTTTGCCTTAATTATTAGGGTGTCACGTTACTAGAGATACTGAGTTTGTTAAGAGGGGTAGAAGTAACTTAAAATACTGAGAAAATGTGCACCTATGAGTAGCAGATATGTGCAGTTGCACTGGCACATCTTGTTGATCTATACTTTCTGATTCCCATTCCTCTGTTTCTAGTTAAAAATCTCTCTACAACACTGGAAGTCATGTTGAGTAATGGAGAGATTAATGTACCAAAACCTGGATGAGCTCTCAAAAATCTTTGTTCATTCTTTATGCCAATAGACTCTTCCATTCTTCCATCTGCCTTTTAATGCCTCTGGACTATTAAATTTCTCAGAGGAACTATTATAACTCCACCATCTTTCTTATATTCCCTCAATGATTTCTCAAATTTATGGATAAAATCTCTGGGGTTTTTGATGACTACAAAAAATTTTAGTGAAATATTATGCTTCCAAGTTCTACAAAAAATCCTTCAAAGTTGAGGAAGTCATTAATAAAAGTGAGACAAACATAGCTGAAAGCAAGTAGCATGATACTATTTTACCTTAGCTTTTCTATCACTGTTACTCCAAACACAAAAGATGTTGTATTGATAATCCCATATTAAAAGCACTAATAACTAGCATATTAATATGCACATAAATTAGTTACCTCATCAAGTCCATCTTACTGCTGTTTCTTCAGCAACACAAGGTATTACAAGGATGTCAGCTCTGCCTTCTATGTGCTCTTCTTGCACAGATTGTTAGGCTGACTTCAAGATCAAAAGGCCAGGTTTTCGAATTTATTTAGGCATTAAATAGCAAGTACAGGTCCAAGGAAGGATTTTCTCAGCAGTGCCAGAGTCGATTCAATGTCTATTTCACACGGATTTCAGTGAATTACAGGACTAGTCTGCTTTAGTGTCCCACAAAATTTTCAAAAATAGCTATCTGCATCTCTGTCTGTTTATACAACTTCGAGAGATTTTGGTCCAAGGTTGTCTTTGCGGTGGTTGACAATATAGGAGAACTTGCCTAAATCTCTAGGTTGAAGATCATGACCTGAACAATAAACCTGTAGGCACAATGAAGTTCTCTACAGCAAGGTTAAAGCTCTCCTGCAAGACAGAGAACAAGCTTTCTCAAGGTCCATTACAAGATTAGGTCCTGAATTAGCCCAGAAAACAAGGTCTTTTCATTTATTTAACTTAGCTTTCTTTAAATAAGTATTTCTGTATATATTTGTAAAAACAGAAGAGAATACGCACTGCACAGTGTGATTCTTATCTGGAAAAAAGATGATGAGATAACTCTTACTTAAAACTAAGAAATGTCCTGATACCCTGGAAATTATATTATAGGAAAATTATAACAGAAAGAAATTATTTAAACACTCTACCAAAACGACTTCTTTGTGCTAGAGGTAAAGAACAAAGTTAAATTCCAACAAAGTGGAATATGAACTTGTTCCTTGACAACTTAATTCACAAAATGAATCATTCCACGATTTAGAGAGACAAACATTTCTAGTGTGTGAAGAACAGAATGACAACTATACTTGACTTTCAGCTGTCAGATCATAGTTACCGATACACAAGAAGCATTTTAGGTTGTCTGCCCAAAGTGTCACATGGACTGAACCAAATTCTCTGCAGACACAGGAACAGCTAGAAGTCTCTGGTTCTTGTTTTAGCTGTAGCCTGAAGGCTGTCCATACGTAGGCACATACACACATATAAACAGTCCTGCTGTTAATAGTAACCGTATCTTAATTGAAAGTAGCTGGAGTACAGTATACTGGAGTCATAGTTACTTCTTACTACTGCTGACATATCTCTCTCCTGCAAAGGTTATGCTTATCTGGGGGCCATGTGGGTGGCCCTAATACTGGAGAAGTACCAGCTGAAGAAGACAAAGTGAAGGGAGACGAAGAAACTCAGTAAGAAGGAGCAGAAGACAGCAGAAAAAGAAATCGTCTATCGTATGATGGATAAGCTCTGCTAAATCCAAAACCCAATTGTCGTTCTTAGAGCGAGAGTAAAACTTTGAAATTTGGGGGCAGTTCAGATCCTCCATTGGGGGGGGGGGAGGATAATGAAAGCTCAAAGCATTTCTTTCTCTTTTTGAAAAATATTTCTCCCATTTAAAAAAAAAAGTGAAAACAAAAAAAAAAACAACAAACAAAACCCCAGAATTATTTTCCATGTTTTTTTCCCTACCATTTTTATGGCTTACTTTTTCCTTTGGTCACAGTAAAAATACTTACCACTTTGATTATTTTTTCTAAGTTCAATTGCACAAATGAAAAAGAAATGTCTTAGGAAGCTGTATTAAGATTAATGACTTCTACATTTAAGGAATTCATAGAATTACAGAATCAGAATCACAGAACAGTTTGGGTTGGAAGGGACCTTAATGATCATCTAGTCCAACCCCCCTGCCGTGGGCAGGGACACCTTCCACCAGACCTGATTGCTCAAAGCCCCATCCAGCCTGGCCCTGAACACTGCCAGGGAGGGGGCATCCACAGCTTCTCTGGGCAAATTTTTAGAAGTTGGAAGTAGACCCAGATTAGTCTGCGTGCATTTTAAAAGCCTCCTTAAATGGAGAAAATTCTGTACATCAAACCCTCATCATTTTAGCTTCATTTCTACTGTTTCAGTATCCACTTTTCTATTCTATTTCTGTATACACCAAAAGAAAAATTATGAGTAACTAACTTAACAAGTGATAAAGCGATTTCTTTAAGCATAAAATCAAACCCCTGTCTCACAGGTTGCCTAGATGTACGTGCAGAACTGCTGATCATTCTGTGTGACATGTCACTTACTGAACTGGGATAGAAAGCAGCGATGGTCATAGCCAAGAAGCTTTCTCAGGCTTTGCTCAGCAGCAGTCAGTCAGCTAAGGCTGTCATGCAGGTGTGGTGGCCCTGATTTGAGGTCTCTGATCCTATAGCTAGGCTGTCACCTGTACGTCAGTTAGCTAGTTGACAGCTAGCTTGAGTGCATTTATGCTACGCTGCAGTCAGCACCTGCGAATCAATATGCCCCTTATCCTGCAGCTGCAAGTGTGGCTGATCATTCTGCCACCCTTTTGGGTTGCGTCATGCTTGATGTTATAAGGTTCTGAGTTCAGTCTGTTGAAGTTTGTCAGCATTTTCACAGCAGACTTCTAAAGAACAAGTAAATGATGATTTATTGAAAAAGTGAAAAGCCTTTCACGAAAAACGATGAGGTTTTGAACTGGCTGAAAAAAGGTTGAAAATTGGTCAAAAGGCATGGTTTCAACTCTTCTCAAAACAAAAGAAACCTCCTGCACAGGGTTTCGTCTTGGGAAAAGAAGACCAGGCTAAGGAGGAAAAGGGTAAAACTACCCAGAAATGGTCAATTCCCTCTCTATAGTAAAGGTCAGTGGTGTTTGCAATGGAACTGAGATAAGAGAAGTAAATCAGGACAAATCAAGACTGACTGGAGAAGAAGGAAAGCCTGCCATTCACCAATAGGAATGGGGAAGGGAGAAAATTGGCTTAAAAAGATTATTCATCCTAAACCCAGCCCCACCTCCAACTCCAGGTGACATCCCTGATAAATCACTGCTTCCCAGATCCAAGCATTTGTGAGCTGTGTGATTTTCTTCTTCAGTCAGTAAATGTTGTGGAAACGGGCTTATTAAACATACGGCTTTCTCTTTTCCAGTGCAGGTTGTTCGTCTTTTCTCAGCTTTCCAGAGGTCAAGCACTTGGCACCAGTCCTGACAACATGATGATGCCAAACAGCACTTCCTGCTGCTGCAATAGATGGGTACCCAGAGGTGGGCTAGCTGCCTGAGAACGAGCTCATGTACAGTCACACTATGTTGCAGTCACCTCAGACTGGAAACCAGTGACTCAGAGTAGTCAGTACTGTACCACGTTTGTCGTCTGAAGATCCAACTTGAAACCCTGTAGCTCGTTTTCCTAAAAGCCAGGCACTCACAATACAGTCAAGCCTGAACACACAGAACAGGTATAATGCTAAGACTTTTGAAAACACCCTAACCTGAGCATCCAAAGTGTACACACCCACTAACAGCACAGAGCTGTCCCCACATAGTCCACGCTTTTATTAAGAATGGGATTTGCCCAACATAGCAAACGTTCCACACAGATAAAGGAACCGTTTTTGAACTACCTAAGCTTTTCCATTGTGCGTAATTCTGAACAAAGAACAGATTTTAATAGAATTTCATACATAACTGAAATTCAGGCACGCAAAAGAAAAATTGAAAAGTGGATGAAGGTGTTCCATTATTGCTCAAAAGATGAGTGCCATGCAGCCTGCCCAGTGTACGACAGAGGTGTCCTACAGAGAAAATGCAGGAGAAATATAGTTGTGGAACTGAAGACTGAACGGTCAAGTTTTGCGACTTTGAAGTGACTTTGCCTTCTGACACTCAAAATCTTAAGACAATTGGATATTTTAGTTGAGCAGGTTTTGCAACCTATTTAAAAAATGTGAAAGAGAAATGAAGACAAAGAAGAGATATCAAGTCTTAAGGCTCAGGAGAGCAGCAAGGAAAAAGACAATAAAAGAAAGGCACCATGACCGAGGGTGTACTACAAGGTCTCCAAGGCTAGAGACAAACTTTTGAAAGATTATAAAATAAATCATGTGCAGCTACTGTAAAGGCATTAGACATAATGTAAGAAATAGGCTGGCTTTAAGAGCAGAATTTTGATTGAATTACCAAAGTAAAATCCTTCTTTAAGTCATACTGGAGGAAAGTACAGTAATTAACTTCTCAGAAACTTACTACTACACTTCTTGTTTCAGGAAGGACTAGTATGTGTAGATTTTTTCAGAGAAACATCTAAGGGAGAAATGAGCACTGACACTGAACTCGATTCATGCCCTTCCTTCATTAACAAAAAGAGCTTCACGATATCCTGGGAAGTTTCTGATGATATTGCTCAAATGTGGAAGCAGAGAATTTACTGAAAAAGTACTTCGGGAAGATTGCATGTTTCACAAAAGCTGCCTTGCAAAGCACCAATATTAAGGACTTCAAGTGCTTCAAGTTTGGAGAATTGTTAAAAATCCCTGTGGAATCCCCAGTATAGCTTTGCATTTTAGCTAGATTACCCTTAAACCACTAAAGTACTCATGTATTAAGTATGAAATTTAATTCTCAAGTCTTGCTGAAAATGAAATGAAAGCATTTCGTAGTTGCCTCAAAACTTGGGCTTCAGTCAAAAAGATGCAGCATTGTACGTGGCATGTGGAGTGTTACGTAGTCTGCATTTTAATGTTAGTAACGCTTCTATTAATAATGCTGTCAAGACATTTCTGTTCCAGCACTTGGCCAAGAAAGACCAGAAGAGCAATCTAGCTTTAAAGCCTTTTCCAGCTGGATCTATAATTGAGACAAGATTACCTTATGGTGGATGTGAGATGATTAAGACTGTAGCATTAATTCAGTGCTGGATCTTGTAATTATTTTCCTCTAAAGCACTAAAGGAAATTCATTATTTTGTGTAGCTTCAATATACTCCAATGGTGAACCCACACCGCAATTATTTTATAGATTGTTACCATGGGATAGGATGTCTATAGATTCTCAGCAAACAAGTCTATTTTTTATTATAAGCTCTTCTTTAAACCCTCATGATTAAAATGCAAAGCAAAAATCCATCTCGGGAAGGGAAGGAAAGGAAAAAGTGAATAAGGAAGAAAAAAATATCCAAGGAGTATCTATAACTCGATCTTTTTTTCAAAACAGGGAAGGCAATTTTAAAGAAATATGTAGAATGAGGTATATTCTATAACACAAAGTCCAGCCTCTATTGAAATTAATAAAAGTAGCAAATGCCTAACAATTTATATTATAAGCTACCCACTCAATCATAATTTTTGCAAGACAATACATTTGGCAATATAAATGAACTATGGGACTGATGTCATTAGCAAATGTGTCTTTTCTGTATCAGTGTCACTCCTGCAATTCTAGTATCTAAAATTTACCTGTATAATAAAATTGGATGGATACTTAATTTATTAAAATATTTTTAACAATGACAGCTTTACAACTTACCCAAATCACTATAAAGCTCAAATTGGAAGACACAGCAGTTGCGTAAGACTTTTGGTGCTTTGTTATTTCAATACCAAGCGTATAAGGGCAAATGAGGATGACCACAAAACAGATATAAAGAACTGACAGAACAGGTGCATTTGGCCAGACTATATTTAGTAAATTAGGTATTCCCAGGTACTTTAGACTTTTGTCAGCTCAACTGTTACAAGTGTGTAACATGTACATAAACACTGAGGAGGGGGATCAAATAATATTCAGAACATATCTTTTGTTTACCTTTTAAAATTTAATAGCTAAAAGACATTATTTGCAGGGAAATGCATAAAGGCTTTAATAAATTTCTTTGCAATGTATAGGGACTCAGTTCTCTGAGTTGGTGTATGCAATTCACCAAATATGTCTGCTTTTTGATGCAATCACATTATTTACCTTTCATCTTGCTCTTTTTTTTTATTCCTCCATTATAAGAGTAATAAAGATTTGACCTATTCATTTGAATCAAAGCAAAATCTATGTATGAAATATGAAATAAAGAACAGATCTGAACATCTGTTTTACCAAGGCTTCAGCTGCACGAAGGTAAGACAATACTAGTATTTTTTTTACCTGTTTAAACCCAGTAGTAAAGCATTATTATGTTTTCCTATATTACTACCCTAGAACTAAACTCAAGTGATTTAGCGTCTCCAGAAAAATTCCACAATTCCACAGGAAGGTGTTTTGTCATTGGTAATCACTGTAATCCACTGGAAAGACTTTGGCCCAGATAATGGAGGATAAGTGCCATAAAAACTCAGCTTTGCTGGAGAGCTCGTGCTGCCAGAATGCAATTGCCCCGTCCCAGTGAGTTGCAATAGCAAATTCCCAGCCTTGTAACATCCGTTTGCATGTAGTTTAGCCCTTCTGTACCTCATGGTATGCATGTAAGATCAGAATTGGAGGTCAACTATAATTACTCTGGTTTAAGAGGTGCTGAAGGAAAATAAGACAGGAATAGACCGAGGCTGCTGAGACGAATGTAGCCATAAAGGAGAAATAACAACATATTAGCTAGTCGTTATTCAGGTTAGGAACTTAGCTCTTACTAATCAATAATATAGATATAGCCACAATTATTTATAAAGTGGTTTATGAGATAGTTCTCCACAGTTAGCTCAAATGCACTGTCATGTCCATTTGCACCATTAGTAAAGAAAGATATTGGAAGAAGACAGCAAACCTTGTGTCTGTCCTGGCAGTTATTTACTTGTGGGAATACATCAGCCTGGATCCACTGTCACTGACTGTTCTCCAGAAACTTGCTGCCAATGAAAAATGGTTGGGGTTTTGAACACCTAGCTTAAATAGCATCTTGCTTCATTCCCTTTAAGGGAACGGCATGGGAAGTTGTTTCAGCTCTTTCTCTCTTGCTTCTGCACTTGAAAATGGCTACTTGGTCAGGACAGAGGAAGGAGAAGGAAGGATATATTCCTACCTCACAGAGATACAGTTTCAGATGACTAATAATATTTAATGGAATAACCCATTAGAAAGAGTGATAAAATACATACATAGGTTATTGCTTGTCATGGCCCTTTCTTTTCCCTTATAACTAGTTGCTAAACATTAATTAGGTAGTAGCTAAAGGGGCATTGTAGCACAAACATTTAGATGTGTCTGTTTTTTATATAAAGTGGTTGCGGTAAACAAATTGCAATACATACTACTGAGCGCCGTAGTCCTATGCATTGGTAGTGTACTTGGTTTAATCCAAGGAGTTCTACTTATTTACAAAGATAGGTATACCTCTCCTCAAGAGACAGACTGCGTTTTTAATTAAGTGAATCCTTCGTTCCTTTCCATAGAAAAAGGGGGTAACACAGTCACCTTGTCCTCAAACTGTCTGGCACCATCTCCAAGGCAGGATTGTAATAATTATATTTTTATCGTTAATCCAGGCAGTAAATACATTTCTGGAAGTGGCTGGAGTCTGTGTCTGAAGTCTGCTGTGCCTCTGGTTGAAGACAAAAGACGTTGGAAGGGAGACAGGATTTTAGAAACAGAGAGCCAATCCTTTATGCTTTAGCTATTTGCAAGGAGAAATTTCACAACCAGCACTGCCAAAATGCCTGCCTTCCAGTCATTACATTATAACAGCTCAGTGTAATGCCTGGTTATTCTTGAGTACTACTCACTTCTGTTTCCATCTGCTTAAAAATTAGTGCACGGCTTTTTTGAAGCCCAAGTACCAGCAGAAAAATTAGTGCACGGCTTTTTTGAAGCCCAAGTACCAGCAGGCTCCATCCCGCCTGCTCCCTGTCTGGCAGTGCTCTGGGACCCCCGGCTTTCTTTACCCTCTCCCATCGCAGGCATGCTAAATTTCGGCTTGCCGATCATTTCCACTGATGTGACTCACAAAAGATACCTTTTTTTTTTTTTTTCTCTTTCCCTCAGGGTATTGCTCCCTCCTCAACAGCAACTAGACAACGCAATTTAACTTTAAATTTTCTAAACCGTCCTGCAGACATATTTTCATCTACAGCAACTGATGCCCCCCGTGAGCGGATCAGTTGTTCCTGAATACTACTTTGACCTATTAATGTTTAAGCTTAATCTTAACAATATTTATTCTCTTTCTACTCTTTATTCGGTCTTCTCTAATCATCCAGCTGGAGCCGTCCGTCCTGTAGCTGCTACAGGGTATGATCGTGAAAAATTATGTTTAAGGCAAGATGGCAGCTCAGCTACTGAGGGGAGCCCTAAACCACCTCCCGACCACGGCTGTCTGCAGAGCCGCACCTCAGGTCTCTTCGCCCCGCAGCGCTCGCCCAGCCCTGCCTCCCCTCCCTCCCTCTTGGGGCTCTGCCGCTGCTGGTCTGTCCCCGCTTCTGCTGGGGGAGGCCGAGGTCCCCACTGCCTGGCACGTACCGCAATGGCGTCTTGCGCTCCTTCTTTTCCCTCTGCCTCTCCTGGCTTCCTACTTGTCTGCTCGCAGCAATACCCACAGTGCCCTCCTGCTTCGGCAGTTCAGAGGGCTTCGAAGGGTGTCACGACCCGTGCTGGACAGAGCAGGGAGGGCCTGTGGAGGGTTCGGAATTCCCTCGGGCTAAATTAAGGTGAAGCCACACCAAACGGATCGGTGCAACATTTTATTCATGGCGGAAGCAGCTTGAACTTAAAAGGCATAACATGAGGTGGCGTGGTTTCTCACGGCAAGAACTGGCACGCTAACGCGTGGTCGCCAGACACACCCTGCAAGCCTGGCTGACTTGGGGGTCAGTTCAGCGCAGACCATGAGGAGAGCCCTCCCGCTGAGTCAGGGGGTTCAGGGCGGACCCCCCCTGTGTTCCAGGCTCCTCTCTGAGAGGGGTCTGGGGGCAGCTGGATCCACACCTAGCCCCAGACTTGGTCAGCGGTTTTATGTTGGAAAGGATGAGGTGTAGGGACTGTGGAAAGAAAAGAGGAAAAGAGGGAGGGAGAGAGAGAGATCAAGAAAGATTTCACCAGTCCCAGGTCCAGCATGGGTGCAGCCAGCCTAGAGCCCCGGTCCCGGGGGGGTGCCCGCACCAGCCGAGGCTTCAATTCGTGCCCTTTTATCATCTCTTTGCCCCTCCTTCGGGCGGGCACTCAAACTCATTAGGCTACTTAGGTGTCATGCGCGGTTTGTGCTTCCAGAACCTTCGGGAAACGGGTCAGTGGGCTTGGGGGTCGTTTGGGGAGTAACTTCTCCCTCCCTGCAGGCAGGACCCGTCTTTGATGGTGAGCTGCGCACCCTCCAGCACAACCTAATCGGCTCTGCAATTAATTGTTACGCAGAGTTAGTCCTGAGGCAGAGCTGGTCCCACCACAAGGTTTGAGACATTAACTCTTTCGGTCTCTCACTAAGGGTCACCGTCTTTTGTTTAAGCTCATTTCTAAAATATTCCTCCAGATGATGGGGAAATCTGGAGATCATTTCTGCCATGAGGAAGCAGAACAGACACAGGCTGTGAAGCATTAGTGGCAGCAGTGATCACATTAAGACCTTCATATGGGAAAATAATGGAAGGTGCCAGTACCCAGACCATCGTCACCCACATACGCCAGTGAGAGAGGCAGCGCGGAGGTCCTGCGCTGAGAACGGCTCCCATTTCCCCTCCTTCCTGTAGCACGGCGGTTGTCCTCAGCCCACTGAAAAGTATCCCGTTGCACCTCGGTGCTTCAATCATCTCTGCTGTTATTGGTCTTGGGGGGGAAATAAATGCATGGACATTTCGGTGAAAGTATTAATTTACTTTAAATAGGTTTTCTATTCATTTAAAGGAATGTTTTTATGTCTGAGAGTAATTTGTCTTATTTTGTCTTTAGAGTACTTTTACAAAAATATATTTTCAGGGCAAATATCCTGAAAGGATATATCCCGCAAGGGGTATTTATAGTCTTTTGATACAGCAATAAGTCAGAATGACAGCGTGTGGCAGCCACTGGAACTGAAGAAGCAGTGCTGCTTAGGAAGAAATTCATGCATGACAAGACAGCGCTGCTGGCAAGGGAGTGTGAGACAATATTAGAATTTATTTCTTCGTCTTTATTGCCCAAAAAACTTTCCAACATAGCAGTAATATATATTACGCAAATGTGTCCCACTACGGCCCCCACTACAGCTCCATTTCTGAAACCATGTCTCTCTAAACACTGGAAGGGCAAAGATCTTGATTAACTCTGTTGATTTTTGAGCACGTTGGCACTGCCCTTCCCAAACGATGGGAAAACGATGAGTCTTTCTACAGGACCAACTGTATGGTCCAGGATGCTGTAGAATCAACTCTCCTGTGAATCCCATATTCCCAGAGAATGGAAATGTTCCCTCTTGTAGTCTGTTCTCTTTCCTTCAAGATAGTGTAACTACCAATAAATACATATATAAATAAATGAGAAATGGGGTACCAAGGCAGGACAGGTTTTACAAGGAAAGAAAAGCAGAAAGCAGAGAAAACAGTTCATTTTGGAAAGCATGAATACAGAAGCCATAAATAAATAAATAAATAAATAAATAAATAAACAAATAAATAAATAACAGCGAGACAAATTTCACTCAGATGAAAAAAACATGCAGATTTTTAACTGTTTTTTTCTATAAGGGAGAGAAAAAAGTGAAAATCCATAGAAACTTAACACACAGATCGGTGATTGCGTTACTTGCTCCCCACCTTTTTGAAGCTGCAGTTCTGGAGAACGCTCTCAAGGGCAACCTGGGAGCTGCAGTCTGATTTACCCAGCCGGTGGGGCTCCAAGCGCTCTGCTGTGGAAGACAACCTCCCTACTAACCTTTGCAATCTGCTTAACTTACAGCATCCCATAAATTTTTTTGCACTCCAAGCCTGTAGGAAAACAAAGCTTTCTACAATTGGTCTTGCAGTTCCTCGGCTTTCTTCTCAGCGTCTACATTTGATGCTCATTTCATGCAGCAGAGCATCCCTTGCAAGGGGTGAGCCAGAAGAAAGGGAAGTTTTCAGACCTGGAATGTGGTTACATGTGTGTTTGGTGTTCGGTGGTTTTGTTTGGGTTTGTCATGTGCAGTTTGTTGTCTTTTTTTTAAAAGCATAACGAAAGCATATTTGGGACCATTTTTATGTAAGTGACATTTCAAATACCCACCTGCTTCACAAAAAAATTATTTTTCAAGAATAAAGTAGGAGCGGCCATACTGAATCGCACCAAGAGCCATCCCACCCAGTCTCCCAAGAGATGTGAACACTGGATGCTGAAGAATTAGGTCCATGGAGAGCCTCGTCATTGCCTGGAACCAGAGGCGTCCTGTGCACACTTAATTTAGAGCTGCTGATGAACTGATGATTTTCAATGTCTCTGAGAAAAGTGCTACTAATTTTCCATTAAGATGCTGAATGTTCCTAAGGTTTTATCTGGTTTACACATTGCTCTGGGGAAAAGAATAAAAGTTATACTGAAATTATTTCTACCAGAACCTTGGATCAAGGGAAAAGTACTCAGGCTTTACATGCTACAAGGTTTAGCTTTTACTGCATTGCCAGAATCTTTTATAGGCTCTTATGAAATAAACAGATATGGGTTGGGAAAGATGACAGAAATAAGCAATCACTTCAGGAAAAATATCTTTAAGTTACATCTTTATAACCATAGTTCTTAGCTCAGCCCTTTAAAGTCATTTTACTTCAGCAGTCTTAAATAACCCTTAAGGTTCAAATGACACTCTTAATGTCGTTTTCTTGCCTGCAGGCTATAACCATGAATCCTCCTGTAAGTACATCTATTCATTAGCAGCAAAATATCTTTGGCTATTCTGCATAACAGTATGGAGCATGATGCAGAATATCGTGCAGAGTTTGCTGAGACTGGGTATGCTCATACATCCAGTGGAAAGGTGAAACTGGGTTCCCAAACAGAATATCTGGGCACAGTTATTGTATTATTGCATTATCAGCAAGGCTCTTTATCTTGAGTATCACATCAGATAACAGCGCTCATTCGAGCGCTTAACAGAGACAGTACTACGTAACCTGTTGATCTTCCATTCTCACCCAGCTTTCCAGTTGCTTTCCTTAGGTCTTTTGCTGGGAAATAGCAAAGCCTCAGGATGCAGCTCCAATTTGAGTTTATATATGTGCACTCTAATCTGACAGCCAAAGTTAAATGGTCGGGATTACCAGAACACGGGTGTTCATGTTTTCCATTTCTGTTGGCATATGACCACTCTTACAACTTGAGAAACTGATTGTCAACCAGATTTGACTAAAACAGAGAAGTTTAGAGTTGTAGAAGAGATATGTCAAGAAGATATGCTTATAGGTAGACACATTCATAGAAACAAAAGCTGCAGGATGATTCTTCTGGTTGCTTGACAGAGACCGCTTACAGGCAAAGAAGGGGAGACCATTTCCAAACAAGTAAAAAACATCAGTTGGTCCTAAGAAACAAACCAAGCTGAGAAGCCAAATGGGAATTGCTGTTGCATCTTAAACAGAAGCACAATCTCTCCTTTATTTTGCACAATACACAATAGTATTCCTGTATTACTATACGTATATATTGGACGCAATAATTTTATCTAGGGGAGAAGAATGAGAATTTATGTTCTGTAACAAATTCTGGTGAAGCATGCTCAATTATACTTTTAGGAAAAACAGAGTTGAGATCAAATAATGTTATGAAAGGAACAAACTGAGAATAAAACAGGAGAGAGAATGTTCTGCCATTCTAACAGGATTTGTAGATAAGATTTCATTCTCAAATATCTGTGCCTAAACTTTGAAGCTGAAAGCGAAGGTATCTTGCTTTCTAGATGACTTCCTGAGGGCCCTTCCAAGCTGAATTATCCAATAATTTTATGATTCTCTTAATCTGAGTAACAGAAGGTCCTTAAAATGTTATAATTTATGAATGATGACTTTTAAAATGTGCATAGATGTTGAACTTGATCAATGCTTGATATTGCTCCTATAATCTTACCACATGTTGTCTGTCCTACTAGACTTCAAAAAACACGTTTATAAAGAATTTCATTTAAAATAAAAAAAAGTTTGAAAATATAATCATTACACGTGAAATAGATATTATTACTGTTATTGCTTTACACTTGGAATCAGAAGATGAATGTATGTACAGTAGATCCTGCATTTTAAGCTTTGTAGTATCTTCATTAATAACTACATCATTTTAAGTCATCCACATATTAAAATGTTTTATAAAAAACTGTTGACTGTATTCTGTTCCTACTGGAATATTTCCATAGCACTAATGTAATGTCTTTTTTATGTCTCATTGCAGAAATACTAATTACAACAAAGTACAAAATCAAAATTGAAAGGGAAATATCTGATAAATAAAGTTGCAGAGGGAAATCATCTGCAAAACTCTGGTGCTCATTTGAAATTGTGAAACTGAATTTTAAGTTAAAATTAGGGTGTCATAACAATAATTAACTTACTAAAGTAGGATATCCTACTCTTTGGATCAAAGAGCATCCATTGTATAAAATTATTTTAATCTTTTGAGTGAATGCTTTATTGGTTTTCTTTTAAACTGCTGTACTTTATGATCATACTCTGCTTCAATTTGCTGGGCAAATGGAATGTTATATTTAGCCTGTCTAGACATCGTTAGGGATGCCAGTCTAAACATTAAAGAATAATGTCTGTTTGTCATATGTGGGTGGCTAATTCACTGATGCAGACAGTTTTCCTGGAATATCCATCCTGGGTGAATCTCATCTTTTTTCTGGTGATAGCCTCATGAGGATTCTTCTGGGTAGACCTTTGTTTCTGCCTGAGGGGATGGCTACTTTCTTTCCTGGTTTTGAATGACGTGATTTTGTGGTTGCAGGTCTGTTGGTTTTTACGTCTATATATATTTGCATAGGATAACTTGTAGGCTGATGGGTTGACTGAAAGATCCACAGTTTGGAGAAGGACAGGGGTTGTTGAATTTGTGGTGAATAGGAAAAAGCTGAGATTTTCATTCCATAGAAAACAGATGGCAAAGTTGTATGTCCAAAAATATCATGGGCTTTGTGAGTCAAGACAGACAATCTTTCTTGTGGTGGTTCTCAGAAAGGAGGCCTGGGTGAGAGAAGAAGGGACTCCGTGATTTGAAGGTAGTAACTGTTGTGTATGGAATTGTAAGAATTGTTTCAATTGTCTAACGTTTTCACAAACTTCCATCTATATGTATGTTAAAATGAAGACTATGGTGTTTGCATCCAACACAGTGCTAGTGAGAGGGATTTTCACACCGTTTGTGAAATAAATATATGGAGGAAACTCAAAATAAATATATGGAGGAAACTCACCCGTGAATTGATAAGACGTTTAAGAACGGCTGATTAGAAACCTGATATCTATTCATAAAGGATACCAAGTGTATATTAGACTTGCAAGTACTTGCTTGTTTGTGAATATTGGAGCATGTGAAAAATGGTTAGGTCAGATTAAGAAGGTTAAGGTATGCAGGTCCTATTAAAATAATTAAAAAAAAAATAAAGTTTTCCCTTTCTCTTCTTCCCTGCAAAAGCTTACAAAGCACCCTGACTTAAACTTTCAAATTTAGTAAAAATTTTGACCAGGTAGATATTCTAGAAAGGAGATGTATTTGATTTTTTTAGTTTGTTTTGGTTTTAATTAGCTAGTTTAGTGATAAAAGCAAGTACTCTCTGCTTTCCCAATGTGTAATTTTGGCTCTTTCTGGGTAAAACCTAGAGAATGCCAAGGAGACTGCTAAGGAATAAAAAAGTGAACTAGAACCTTTAAAGTCAAGGTAGCATGTGCTGTTATTATTCTCTGGCTTAGGAGGCAAATGCTTACACGTGATGTGGAAACCCAGTTTCTGCTCTCTCGTGTCATGGTGGGAATTTGAACTCTTGATTCCCATTTCTAAGGACACCATCCCCAATAACAGTTAACAGATGATCTGAAGTAGTGCCCCCTTAGATCCTTCCGTTAGCCTTGTTTCACTAAGGTTAAAATATTTAGTGAGTTTACACTCATGATGAAATTCACCTAGTGCTGTCCTTTTCCCAGGATCACGTCCATGTAAAGGAGCTGAACTGCTTCCGAATCACAGCAGCATTCGATCCTTTAAGCTCTGCAGACTTCAGCCTTCTCTGCCCTTAAAACTGGAGCGATGGCTCCGCATAGAGCCAGCAAGTGAGCGTCGGTCGGAGTTTGTTAGTTCTGGCTCTGTACTGGACTGAAGAGCAGGTGAGGTGTTTGAGTCATGCCTCTGAGTGGTCAGGGTCCAGAAGGACTACCAGCTTGCTCCACTGTGGCAAACGTGAAGAATTCAATGTTCCTTCAGAACCCATGTGTTGAGAAGCATGGTGCAGAGACATGAGTATTACTCCAAAAGAGTCAGCTCATGCTTAACCAGCTTTATTAGCTTTGGCTCAGCCCTGGCCATGTTGATGTTACGCGGGCTCATGTGGAGACAACTGACAGTCGTAGCATCCTTCTCCTAAGCACCCGTATTTCTTGTAGGTATTTCTCCAAGACTTTGGCTGCCTTCATCTAATACTTTTCTGGATGACTGTAGCTATTAAGAGACTTCCCCTCTTCTGTGGAAGCAGGTGTACTTTCATGACTAATGGGAGATGCCTCATTCTCTGCAAAAAAAAAGAGGGGAAACGTATTTTCTACAGCTAAGGTAAATGTAGCCTGGATCTGATGTCTACAGAGAACATGGCTCCTATAAGTTTACACACAGCATTCTTAGTCTACCAGAAATTTTGCAGCCTATTCGACTGGAGTTAACAAATAGTTCCAGGATAACTGGAAGTATCGTTTTAGAATATACAACACTTGATAAAATTCATTATTAAAATTGTCTGATTAACAATTACTTTCCTACTATTAATAGAAATAAATGTTGAGAGCTTTGGATGAGAACTATTAATGAACAGAATTCTCTTAAATGCTGGTGATAACGTACCCATGTTCAATTCGCTTTTAAAATGGAGCATAAAAATGCATTCGCTGCCTTTCTCATGAGGCGCTGATCTTGTGGCCTCTTTAGAGAACGTGTGTATGAATATGCAGTGTAACTAATGATGTAAACATTCAACAAGATTATGTAATGTGTCTGAGTGGCAGCAAGTATTTCTTTTTTCCTTATTACGTTGTTATGACCTGCAGTTGGTTTACTTAGATGGCTAGGTTCCCTAGCAACACCAGGATTTTATTTCATCTTCTTTGCCTGCCCTCCAGTTCTCATGATAACAGTGACTAAAGAGAAAAAGGAGTGTGTTCATTCTAGGAGCAAGAGAACTGAGTTCTTTCTTTGACAATTTTGTTCGAATGTCTGCAGCTGCAAAATTGATAGCTGATGCAGCACGGTGTTCCTGTAAAACACCTCATTTGTTTGAAGAAATGTACGCTTGCAGTAACGATTAGAGGGCAGCTGAATGGCAAACTGGTTCATAAAATATCAAACACCATACATTACAGTGAGATACCAGATGAGGCTTATGTATGCTTCGTAAACTAATAAAAGGGGCAGGGGGAAAGGGGGGTAGGGTAGAGAGATATGCTCTATTCTCCTCTTCTGTGCAATCCTCAGCAGAGATTTCTCCTTTTTTTTTTTTTTTTTTAAATGCAAAGAAAAGGTTTTTTCTTTCTCACTGAAGCATATTGAAAAACTTCGAACCCATAATGGACATTGGATTCCTGAGCCAGTGCTGGGGGCAAATAGGCAAACAATAATTATGTGGGTATGAAACTTAGATGCATATGTATTTCAATGCAGCTTTCATATATCACCTGGGATGTCTGTATTATTTATTTTTCATTACAGCCCATCCCCAGAGTCTTGTCACACTTTGCAACAGGTATACTGTCCTTGGTTAGAGGTAAAGATACTCTGTCGATAATCAGGGGTTACATGCAGACTGTATATGGGTAAGGGGTTCTCATGGGGCTTTACAATCCAAGACAGACTTAGCAATGAACTAGAATGTGACAGATTTTGCCATTAAAACTAAGAAATTAAACAAGAATGTTACTAGAAAATCAGTTTTCTCTCTAGGTTTATAAGGGGACAATTGGGTGACTTAAAACTTGACAGTAGATGAAACTGTGAATAAAAGGATGAACACTAGGAGTTTGGAAAGTAAGCTGGTGGGAATACTCCGGCGAGTGAATGACTATTGCAAGACGGGACTTTAAAGATAATGGACAGATGGAGAAGCAACATACAGACAGTAAAGGGTATGTGCTATTCAGAGAGAAAATAGAAGAGAAGGGGAAAAATCAGGGGAAACATAAAACACAAAAATAAAATTGAATTTTTGAGTTAAAATACTTAGAGAAAACACAGTAATGGAAGACCTACTGGACTAATTATAGGCTTTATTATAACCTCTCTCCTATTCCCAGTTGGAATATGATTGGTATATGATATTATTTAGAAAACGAAATATGAATATTTCCTGTATATCACATTGAGGAACAAGTGGGTTTGCCCATATTAGTAGAAGTTCGTTGAATTGTTAATAAATTAATTATATTTAGTTAAGAGTCTAAAAAGTAATGTTCAAACAATACAGAAGTTGGTGACTGAGAATGTGTGGACTGTTGTCGCGGTTTAACCCCAGGCAGCAACTCAGCCCCACGCAGCCGCTCACTCACTCCCCCCCACCCAGGGGGATGGGGGAGAGAATCGGAAAAATAAAGTAAAGCTCGTGGGCTGAGATAAGAACAGTTTAACAGAACAGAAAGGAAGAAATTCGCAATGACACTGATAACGATAAAGTGACAATAATAACAAAAGGATTGGAATACACAAGACAAGGGATGCACAGTGCAATTGTTCACCACTTGCCGACCGACGCCCCCGCCGCGCTCCTCCTCCCCCCACCCAACTGGGCATGACGTCCCATGGTATGGAATAGCCCTTTGGCCAGTTGGGGTCAGCTGTCCCAGCTGTGTCCCCTCCCAGCTTCCCTGTGCCCCTCCAGCCTTCTTGCTGGCTGGGCAGGAGAAG
>JAVKLA010000058.1:16393778-16406695 GCA_034782735.1 Sagittarius serpentarius
GAGAGAGAAAGGGATCACCAGCTTTGGGCCAGGCAACAGGGGGTTTCTAGTTCGTAAGAGCGCGCTTCTGTGGAATTTCTTCTCTTCTTTTTTTCTTTATTCCTTCTTTCTTCTCTCCTTCTCACACCTATCTTCCCCCCTTTATATATGCCGTATCAGTGTGACCCGCCCTCCTGTTACGGTGGCATCCTCGTTTCAGGTTCTCCCCCTTCCCCCAGGTGACGTACAGCATGATTTGGGTTGAGAGAGGGGTGCTGTAGTCATGTATGTTTGGCATGATCTCTGTAATCTTCATTAGCATATGCAGGGGTGTCAACTTTAGTATGCATTTCGCAGCTAATGAGACAAAGGTCATTCATCGGACACCACGGCCCCGAAAATAGAGAGTTAACGAACTTCACCAGTTGCACCAGGGCAGGACTGTCCTGTCTCCCCCGGCCCCATCCTTTGCTGTTCCTCCCACAGGGGTCAAGTGTCAGCCTTACCAGTTTGTGAAGTGCATTATTCAGTTCAGGGTACTTGCGAGTGTTTGAGACATTCTTTGGAAAGGCTTGGAGGGCCTCTTCCCCCCCACACACCGTCTTTACCAAGTTTTGTCTCTCGCCATTATTTATGCTTCCCTCAGGCCGCTTCTCTCGGTCTTTGTTTCGGGGAAGTCACGAGCCGTCTCTTACAGACCCCTGTTAGCTTACGCTGCAGCGCCTTCCAGCAGCTACGCACACTTCAGAATAGGGACGGAGAGTGTCAGAGCTCTTCCAGGACCGACCACAGGCAGATCCTGGTCGTCCTTCCCACTCTTGGAACAGTCAGAGATCCTGCTTTGCACAGCTAAAAAGCCGCATTTTCGTACTTGAGATTTTATCCTAAATCCTCAGTGTTGCTCAGATATTACAAGTGGACAAGGTGTTTTTAAGGAAACCACTGGTAGAGGTTGTACATTGTACACTGCAAGTGATTCAAGCCGCACTGGCAAGGCAGGGAGGAATTTTCCCACGATGGGATGGGGCTGACGAGACAGAAGGGTGAATAATCTTTTTCCAATACAGTCTAGTGCCCCAAGTTTTAGAAGCACAAACCCGTCCCTGGGTTTCTTATCTCAGCTACACCTGTTCAGAACCTGGATGAGCTGTGAATAATGTTCTCACTCTTTTGGGGAAACTAGAGAAAAACAACTCCTACAGAGAAGGAAAGGTTTGCCCTGTTCTGAACAGGCTACGTGGGTTGTGTATAAACAGAGCTCTGTTACTGCCAAATCTTCATTAAGAGTTAAAGAATATGTACATTTTAGAAACAGCTTCTTAGAGTCTGTTATTGGAGACTGTTACTGCAACTTAAGATCAGTAGTATCTCTGTAAGGCTGTGATCATTTCTTCACAAGCTAAATCTCTGGTTGTTGTTTCTGTGCTTAATATGTGGGAGGTTCTGGTCTCCTGTATCTTTTCCCCATGGTTTTCCCCTTATTTATGGATATTGGTGAAGGGAAATGTGGACTGTAATTAACAGAGATATAGCAATCTCTATCACTTTTAGATGGGTTTTAGTTATATTTTCTTTTCTCAAAGCCCTTATTTTCTTCAGCTTTAAAATCCAGTAGTTCTTACAGTCATCGCTTACAAACTTTTATACTCTCTCTTAACAATGAATATGTCAGAGAGACACTGTGGAAGATTTTCAGCATTGTGCGACTCAAAAGATTTCAATAGCAAAGCATGACTTCTTTAAGGAATGTAAAGCTTTAATAAGGCAATTGGTTCTGGACGGGTTTTTTGACCAGTCTTTTAAAAACTTTTTTAAGATTCAGAGGACTTCTTGTCCTGGTTTCAGCTGGGATAGAGTTAATTTTCTTCCTAGTGGCTGGCACACTGTGTTTTGGATTTAGTGTGAGAATAATATGGATAACACACGGATGTTTTAGTTGCTGCTAAGTAGCGCTTATCCTAAGTCAAGGGTTTCTCAGTTCCCCAAGCTCTGCCAGCAAGCAGGGGTACAAGAGGCTGGGAGGGAGCACGGCCAGGACAGCTGACCCGAACTGGCCGAAGGGATATTCCTTACCATAGAATGTCATGCTCAGTACAGAAACTGGGGGGAGTTGGCTGGGAGGGGCGGATCGCTGCTCGGGCATCGATCAGCGGGTGGTGAGCAATTGCAGCGTGCATCGCTTGTCTTTTCTTGGGTCTAATTTCTCTTTTTTTGTTATATTCCTTTTCATTACAATTATTATTATTGTTATTATAATTTTTATTATTATTTATTATTGTTGTTGTTGTTATATTTTAGTTTAGCTTAGTTTTCAAACCATTCTTATATCAACCCATGAGGTTTACTTCTTTTTCTCAGATTCATCTCCCCATCCCACTGGGAGGGAGGAGGAGTGCGCAAACAGCTGCGTGGTACTTAGTTATTGGCTGGGGTTAAACCACGACACTTCTGTATTTATAGTACCGGTAAGTCACACAACAAGTCTTCAGAATACGGCCATGGTTCTGCAGTACAAATATGCAAGGTGTTAATCACCAAAGCAGTTTCTGAGCTCCCAAATGAAGTATTGCTGAAGGATGGAACAAACACAGATTACTGATACTCTTAAGCAAGCTCTAATTTATAAGTTTCATCTCCTTCTCCAAACTTAGTCACTTCTTTTTTTTCACGAACTCCCACCCAGACTTCACAGACACTGCACAGTCCCTGTGAGCCGTCCTGGTCCTGTCCGTTCAGTGAAGATACATAATCGATGACATGTCATTCACTACAATTTACAAGGGTTGTTTTTTTTTTCCTTGTATTTGAAGTAATTCTGCAGTCCTACAGCTTGTCTCATTTATAAGGTAATGCTACAGACTAAAAAATATAGGTCTGCAAGGTATTCTGTCACACGCGGGAAGAGCCTGCAAGGAGCCTTGCTACGATGCCAGAAACTATCTGCATCTCAGAGACTGAGGTCACCAGGGTTTGCTGGTTCTTATTCTAATCAAACCACCAGATTTTAATACTATTAATATATTTATACTCAAATACTTTTAATAACTTTAAGGCTATTATAAATGAAATATAAATAAATACTCACCACTTGTAGTGATTTAATGAGCCCTTAAAATAGCAGTTTGTTCTTTATACCTCACAAGAAATTAGCATCTTAGCCATAATCTCAATTTTTGTGAAGTTTTCTTGAAGAGACTGCAAAATAATATTGTTCATTAATAAGTTTTTTTATTAATGAGTAGTGCAGAAACTGAAACGTGGCTTTTCAGAACAGCTTACCTTAGAAGTCGGTATTACATAAATACATGGGGTGTGTCATTTCAACCTTAAAGAAATGACATATTATAGGGCTGTATTTTTAATGTGACATTCCATTTTGTTCAGCAAATTATAATTTTCAGTCCTTTTAAGGAAAGATGACCTAATTATCAGCTAAGAGCAAATACTGAGATGCTGACTGATGCCAAATTTTATTGAAATACATTATTTTAATCAATGATGAAAGAGAGAAATAGAACAATTCAATCCCTTCCATAATCAGTGCCATTAAGTACATAATATTGTCACACTTTTATCATATTTTGCTTTCAAATATTTAATTAACTACCTGGAGAAAGGATAAAATGTGCAGCCTATTGTGCATTTTGTACTAATTCACATTTTGCTAATGACCCATAGCTCACTAATTTGTCATGGTAGACCTTGGAGCTTTAGTTAAATGACTGAAGAACTATTGAGAGTCATGAGGAATATTGTAGATGGTTTTTCTTTATAAAAATAAAAACTAAAAAAGCCATAGAAATCAAGTTCTGTAATGATTTTTATGAAATGGTTGTACGACTAGTACTTTTTGTGCATATTAGTAACATTCAAATGCCGAAGAATACTTTATTGAGAGTATAAAGTAGCTGAAATACCACATTTATAACAAAACTAAAGGGATGAAAATAGAAACAACTTGGAAACTAATTAAAATAAAGGGAAAATATGAAACAAAATGTCTTGATTTCCATTTGAAATTCAGGATTTTGGAAAACATCTTTTCATATTTCAGTGTTAGAGCTGAGAAATGGGAAGATATGTTAAGAGCTTTTATTTGTCATATGAAATAACAATGCAGATATATTTTTAGTGCCTGTTAACACCAAGCTCCTTTCTTATGTTTTATGTCCTCATAACAGGAACTATTATTTTCTGTCCAGTTTGTAATCGGGCAATGAATTCTGAAGTCTACTTTACATGAAAAAATCTGTACTAAATCCTGTTCACCCTACAAGCCAAGCAAAGAAAGCATCCAGGTGGTGGTACTGCTTCTGGTTCCCCCTTCACTGTCAGTGGGAGAGAATATCAGTTCCTGAAGGTCCTAAAGCATAGCAAGGGCTCAGTTTTAGCATTAAGACTTAAAGCCTGTGCTGCTAACCTTGCCAACACCAGTGACAGACACCTTAGATGCAGCCATCAAGCAGCCTAGCACTGCCAGTCATCCTCGAAAATCCCTGACTGACAACATGGAAGTGGTACTCCCACAGTCTCTGGACAACCTGTGCCAGGGCTCCGAAAACTTGCTGAGGGTACGCTCTGACCCATCATCCAGATTGCTAAGGAAGACGTTGAACAGGGTTAGACTCAGTACCAACCCCTGGGGTACACCACTAGTTACTGGTCTCCAACTGGACTTCATGCTACTGATCACCACCCTCTGGGCCCATCCGTTCAGACAGTTTCCAATCCACCTCACTGTCTGCTCATCCAGCCCACACTTCGTCAGCTCCTCTGTGTGGATCTTAGGGGAGAATGTGTCAAAAGTCTTGCTGAAGCCAAGGTGGGCAATATCCGCCGCTCTCCCCTCATCCACCAAGCCAGTCGTTTCACCATAGATGGTGATTGGGTTGATTAAGCAGGACTTCTGCTCTGAATCCATGCTGACTACTCTCAATCACCTTCTTGTCTTTCAGGTGTCTGGAAAAGGCCTCCAGGATTGGTTGCTCCATCACATTCCCATTCCCAGGGATTGCGGTGAGGCCGATCAGCCTGTAGTTCCCTGGGTCCTCCTTGTTGCCCTTCTTGAACACAGAACTGACTTTTTTTTCTCCTCTAGCCCTCAGATTTCCCTTCCAGCTGCCAGATCATTCGAAGACGATTGAGAGTGGCCTCGCAATGACACCTGCCAGCTCCCCCAGCACTCAGGGGTGCATCCCGCCAGGGCCCATGAATGTATGTATATGTCCGGTTTGCTTAAGTATTGCGTGATCTGATCCTTTTCCACCAAGGGTAGTTTTCCCTTGCTCTAGACATTCCGCCCTGGTCTCCATGGCCTGAGATTCCTGAATGTTGGTCTTGCTAGTAAAGACTGCAGTGAAAAAGGCATTCAGTACCTCATCCTTTTCCATGTCCTGTGCCACCAGGGCCCCTGCCTCATTAAGCAGTGGGGTCACATTTTCCTTGTATTCCGTTTTCGACTTACGGACTTGTAGAAGCCCTTCCTGTTGCCCTTGACATGCCTCACCAGATTCCACTCCAGGTAGAGTCTGGCTTCCCTAACCACATCTTTGCATGCTCAGACATTGTCTCTGTATTCTTCCCAGGATATCTATCCCTGCTTCTACCTTCTGTGTACTTCTTTTTTATGTTTCAGCTTTGCCAGGATCTCCTTGTTCCTCCGTGAAGGCCTCCTGGTACTTTTGCGTGACTTCCTGCTTGTTGGGATGGACTGTTTTTGAGGCTGCAGTAAGTGATCCTTGAATATCAACCAGTTTTCTTGGATGCCTCCTCTGTCTAGGGCCCAAATGTTCCTGGGCAGTGGAACCTCAATTATCTCTGTTGTTAAACTGAGAGAATGCTCCCTGCCATTCTGTTGTCTCTCCCAAAAACTCTTGCCCATGTTTTGGGAATTGCAGCAGGGAGCATTCCCAATACACAGAATGGAAATGGCTGTCATATTTTGGAGGTTAACAGATTATGGATGTGTGGTCTTTCATGACAGCTGACTTCCATGTAAAGGTTTTGTCCATGGCACATTTCCTAGTCTAGGCATAGCAAATTAGAACTGCAAGTCAGGAGCTAACGTTCAGCTTCTAATATAACCACAAGTAAACTAATGCACCACAGAGGAAAGAGCTGGAGAGATATGGGAAAACTACGTCTCTAGCCGTGCTGACGAACTGTTACTGTCCTTCAGTTTGTCCCAGATGTCATATTTCTTAAAAGCCTCTGGGAAGAGCTACTTAGCTTGAGAGTAAAGGGCAATCTTTAACCTCAGCTGGTGCATATCTTCTGACATATTTACCAGCACTGTGCTTTTGATCTTCTGTTCCATCTACAGGTGAAGTTCAGTCAGTTCATAGTGGGAGTGACTGCAAATCCTGTAGGTAGCTGTCGGAGTGCTCCTAACTGCCTGGGTTCTGCAACTAGACAGAAGATGCTGCATATTTCTGTATTGCTCCCACTTTGATGAAGGCTGTCAGTGCCCTTCGTGTATGTGGACAGCAGCTCTCCGCAGAGCTCCCAAGTGGAAAGGATGCCAGCTAACTGATGCACTTAATAGCCCATATAAATTCAGTTCCTGTATACTTTCTGTGACACAGTCATTACTTTGTAAAAATAAAATTTCCTGTTTTTTCTCCTACATTCATCAAAGCATTTAATGCATGCATCTAATATTATGCCACTACCTATCCTTGTGTGAAAATTTAAGGATGCTTGGCTTTTGGTAGCATATTCTATGTTGATCTGTTTCTGCATTGAAAAACACTTACTTCAGACACTCAGAGAACAGGGAAGGACCAATGGACACTCTTGAGTAGATCGCGACTTACCTTCTACCCCTGTAAGAGAAAGGGTTAATACAGCAGTGTCTGCCATGCTAACAGGTTATTTGTTTGTAAATTTTATATCTTTAAATGCAAATACATTGTCCATTCACCACTGTGGCAAGTAATTGGAGCAATAGATAAACTCACTGTCCTGTAACACTTAAAGCTGTGGTACTTAATTAAGCAGATTACTTTGGTTTTAACATAGCTTCTAGTCAAATAACACAGAGCACAGCAATTACTGAAAACTGCATGCGATTTATAAGTTGATCAGAGGAGAGATTTAGGAGTGCTTATATCTGAAACAAGCTTTCTGTATACTGCAATCCAGTTTTTGAAGTTAAACTTTTATTCTTGATGGTTATCAGACTAATTAATCCTTTATTACTCTGCAGGGTTAATTTCTTCTCCATCACACTGGAAGTATCAAAAGTCACACACTCACAAGGCAAAATATAAAACATATGGTAGTGTTCAACATTGAAATGAAGCTGATTGTCTCCCATCAGCACACAAAAACAGAACAATAAATATTAATTTATATTTATACAGTGTAATAAACTAGAGATTGTGATAAGCAGTAAATATTATTCCATGGAAATGTCTTTAAACATAATATTCATACCTTACTTTTTCTTCTTTCTAAACATTTCCTAAAAACTGCTCAATTAATAGAGTCAGGTATTTAATTCTTCAGACTGCACAAATCACTCATTTACATTTGCATCAAATGTACAAAATAATCACTTCATATCTCCTTTGCACATTCACATTTAACAGGTATCTTTATGATCCGTTCACCATTGAAGACTGCCAGCTCCTTGAGTAAAAGAAGGCTATATCATAATTCATCTACTTATATCAAACGGTAAAGTTCTTCATCAGGTGCTCTATTTTTCTTGCTTGTATTTCTGCAAAACTGATGAAGTGTTTCAGTATGCTGGGGAATGCGACTGAATTCAAAGGAGAACAAGAATTCATTTAATCCAGCAATCAATTTGGTGCAAGACTGATTTCACTGAAGTCCTAAGTGATACTAAGGACTTTCAATTCCCACTAAATTCAGTTTATTAAAATCGCTCAAGATTGGCCTTATCCTACTCTCCATCATCTGTTAGCACAGATCTGGTTTTTAAAGCTGTACCTGGCTTGTACAGTGTGAAACTCACCCACATATGTTTTTCATAGGTATGGAAGTTGCAATACCAACATTAACAAAGGCAGTATCTTACAAGTGCACAACCTGTGAGCAGAAGAAAGACCTGGCATGCCTGGGCTACAAGGGCAGAACTTGCATCTGAAGTTATTCTCCAGCTCCAGCTCTCATTAGCTGTACATCTTACAGCATTATTGCACTGGAGCAATTCCAGGGACTTCTGCCTGTTGTTATGGGAGTGTGTTATGTCAAGTCAACACTGTTTGATTATATCACAGGACTGCAATCTGCTGGAAGTCTAGTCTTTCATTTATTCTCTCACACTAGTTGCCTAATTGGTGGGAAGACCTACATGTGAATTCTGCCCCGATCACTTGAGATCAGAATAAACATCCCCACTGTCACATCTCTGTTACCTTATTAGCATTGCCATGAATGAGTCTAAACTAATTTTAATGAGCTCCTTAAAATGTCAGACATTATTCGTGCTTCTGAAGCTTTCAGGTCAACCTACTAGTTTGAAGTTACTTGAGATTATTTTAACAAACTCAGGTGAGACCAACTGTTTTCATGACTTTTCAGACCAAACCACCATTGTTCATGCTTTTGAGGCTTATCACTCTGTAGTGTAATTAAGCTCTGAAAGGATCTCTTTTCCAAATATCCGATCTAATCTCAAACATTTTTATCAGTGTAAGCTATAACTGAACACCCTTTCACATACCATAAGTCTGATCTTCCCTTTTCTCATGTATGTGTTACTTAAAAAAGAATTCACTAAATTTTTGTAGTACTAATGGTACACCGAAACAAAAATATCAGCTGTCATTTCAAGCACTGATTGCAATCAGCTGAAAAAATTTGCATTGACTTCAAACAAACCAGGCAAATCTCCAAATCTGGAACAGGTTAAACACAACCCATGGGTGTACCTCATACTGTTTTCTTTGGGTTTCATATTTAAATTGTCTTGTGTTACCATCAGGTCTTCACACTGATTCTCTCTGCAAATCTTTTCTCTCCCTTTTTTTTTTTCTTTTTTTTTTTTTTGATAGGGAAAACAACGTCTTTGTCTTTATTCCAGAGTCTGATCCCATGAGAGATGAGTGAGTTTCCAGTTATTAGATTCCTGCAGCAAACATATCCAGTAACTTTCCCTTAAATCTCACTCTTCTGTCCTAATATGTAGATCCTGACCATTCAGTGAGCTAGATGTGGGGCTGAATGTCTTCATATGAGTAACCCTATGAGTCTCACTGCTTTTCATGCATTCATTTGCAGGATTTCCTAATATAAAATTTCCATTAGATACTAAACACATAATTTGAGGAAATAAGTTGGTTCAAACCACCAAGGGAAGCTGCATGGCGTTGGTCAGTGGTGGTCCATTGTCTGATATGACACTAATGCATTTTGCATCCTCCCTTCCTGGAAAATTGCAGTTGTTCTGGAAACCTGAGGAAGTCAGAAATTAGAAGTGGTAAAAACAGAATGGGCTAAAAATAAGACAAGAGAGAAGGAAACAAGAAGAAAATGAATTAACATATCAGTTCTTTAGTGAGGCCATTCAGAATGTGAAGGGGACAGTTTCCAACAACAGTTGTTTCTCCCATGCTGCCAATCAATGCAAAAATGGGATACACGTCACAAAGCAGAGAACTCAAGGCAAATATTTTGAATGCTCATTTAGTGTCATTTAGTCATTTATTGACAGGAATGATAGGATGGATTTAACAGAGCCACTGAAATGGAAGACAAAATGCAAATTATGTTCCAGTCAACCATGGGTTTTGATATCAAGGAGCAATTACACAGTGTATACTTAAGAATCAATAACCTAAACCAATTAAGACACCATAAACTTGTGCTGTATTATTAGATATAGCAAGCAGATGATAAAATCAACCCGTATGCAAATCAGTCACACAACCCAGATTCAAATGTATTCATTTTCATTTTTTTATCTACTGCCATTATGCATGCTAATAAATTAAATATATCTCCATACATGATTTACTTCCAGCCTATTAAGTGGTCACTGTGAAGTTTTTCATTGCTTACAAAAACTTTCATTTGTACTAAATGCTAGCTTGTTTTGGAGTAACTCCTTCACACTTCCAACAGGAAGAGGAGGTGGGGAACAAATATTTTTCTTAAAAGCTGGATTTACACTGATCTGATTTACAAAGGTCAAATTCTACTACCATAATTTATGCTGAATGCATCTCCTTTTCAGAGTGTTTAGTTGGTTATTAAAGCACTTCTTCCTCATTTCCTGGGTTTCACCTGTTCAATAAAACAGATAAGCAAAAGGTTAATGCTATGTACATATCTAAAAACACCAGTTTGCATGGAATTTAGTAATTACAGTTAAGAAATAGCGTAAATTGTTTGCTGAATAAAAATAAGTAAAAATACATTTAGATATTTTCTTGTAATTCGTCATATGTAAGAGTGAAAAAAACATAAAAACATTTTAACATTTAGCCGTGACTGTATAACTATTTCAGCTGCACACTGTATTAATTATTCCTTACATGGGAGCTGGACTGAATTACTAAAACCAGTAAAACAAATTTCTATCTGCTATAACTCCACTGACCAACAGAATTGAAACAGGGTTCAGTCTGGCCTTTGCATCCACGTAGGATATTAAAAGCAGAGAAAAATTATGCCAACAGTAGCAACATAGATGAAAATGAGAAAATGAAATCCTAAACTTCTAACATCTACTCCGTAGTATTTCAAGCGTGTGTGTGAGAACGTGTGCCTGTGTGTATAATTACAGAGGTTATTGAAATATTCTAGATCACAGGTGCCCAATCAAATTGCTGGGTAGACTGTCAAGCACTTCAGTTTATCAGCAGTGAGTTGCAAATAAACGCACTTACACCCTCTGTCTCCTCCTGCAAAGTATAGCTCTCTCTTCCACCTTTCCCTACGAACTCCCATAGCAACACCTTCAGTGTTTCGGCATATGCCACTTCGGTGGCTGGCTTTGCACAATATGACAGGTACAGTAGCTAGAGGAAGGGACTGGCTGATAAGCTCAGACCTACCTAAGTTATGACTGAAGAATGGGCTCCATAAATGAAAAAGCCTGTGAGCTGCAGGCCATGCATTGCTCAAGACTGGTCTAGATTTTCAAAAGCATAGTTAGGGTAGACTATACCTGAAACTCCTGTAAAAATGTATATTTAACTTTCCTGCCCCTGTGTATTCTATTTAATGCTTTTTTGTTAACACATTTTGTTAAAGAACCATAAATATAAAATAAAAAAAGAAGTGCTTTTGCCCTTTTAGGTCTTGGGAAGTCAGGCTACGAGACTGCACTCTGCGTGCATGTGTATGTGTACATGCGTATTTCTTCCCTAACACTATTTTAACACTCAGGGCAGTGCCAGGCAGACTTGAAAGAGATAAAGGCTAAAAGAACATCAGACGTTACACATAGCAAGATAGAAGAGAGAGAACCTATTAGTGCCACTCTACAGAAAAGCGGTCATTGTGAAACCACATCTCTGTTAGAAACCAGAGGCTCTAAATAGCCCTCCAGAACCCAACTCACTGGATACATTAATTCCGTTGTTACCTAGTTATGTGGCTTTTTTCTGTATGTATCTTGCTGTTCCACCGCTTTTTGATTGCTTCAACATTTTTGGTTTTGAGGGAAAGCAAAGAAAGTATAAATGTTTCCTCAAATCTGCAGGTTGCTTTTGCTGGACTTTAAAATTCACACTTTACCAAAATCAGTAAAGCAAAGTAGGAGTATCTCTTCGTCTCTCCTGCTATTTTTTGTTGTTTTTCCTGCAACACCAGGTTAGCAGGGAAGCTAAACATCTTATTTTTAATACTTACAGGCAGGAAAGGGGGGTAAACAGAATTTTTCAAATTAGATTCATGGGAATAGTGGGTAGCAAAAATGGGAAAAGCATTCCTCCTTTTGTTGAATTATGCTGTGATTCATTTTTAATAGCTTTGCACCAAGTCTACTAGTGCAACAGTAACCTGATTCCAGATTTTTTTTGAAACCTACCGATCTCTACTCCACATAGAAAATCTGTCTGGCTGTTACTTTTCAAAATAATTGGGCTGAAAAGTCCCAAAACTTATTTACAGTGAGGGAACCAACTACGGTTTTCTACGAAAACACTCAGTTAAAAAGGAGAAAAAAAAGCCATCCCCTTCAGTTCACGTCAAATTATTTAATGAGTTGTTAGTTCTGGAAATACAGAAGTAAGTTGAAAAAAACTGATGAAGGCATTTCTAAGAAATACTGATTTGAATGATTTATTGAGCTGCTCAAGGATTCGAAATTATGAAGTTACTAACAAAAACAATTGGAAAGTTTTTTGTATTTCAATTTTTCTCTATTTTTGACTCAATGATTTTTAAAAAATGCTTTAAAAAAAATTGTGGTATGTTGACCTTGGCTGGCTGCAAAATGCCCACAAAGCCACTCTCTCACTCCCCCTCCTCAGGAGGACATGGGGAGAAAATAAGATGAAAATGCATGGGCCAAGATAAAGACAGTTTAATGAAGAAGGCTAAACGTGTGTCGTCGTTTAACCCCAGCCAGCAACTCAGCCCCACGCAGCCACTCACTCACTTCCCCCCCACCCAGGGAGATGGGCAAAAGAATCAGGAAAAAAAAAAAAGTAAAGCTTGTGGGCTGAGATAAGAACAGTTTAATAGATCATAAAGGAAGAAACTAGCAAGGACACTAATAACAACAAGAAAATGACAATAATTATAAGAGGACTGGAATACACAAAACAAGGGATGCACAACGCAATTGCTCACCACTCGCCGACCGATGCCCGAGCAGCGCTCCTCCCCTGGCCAACTCCCCCAGTTTACATACTGGGCATGACATCCCATGGTATGGAATAGCCCTCTGGCCAGTTTGGGTCAGCTGTCCCGGCTGTGTCCCCTCCCAACTTCCCTGTGCCCCTCCAGCCTTCTTGCTG
>JAVKLA010000058.1:16427935-16444855 GCA_034782735.1 Sagittarius serpentarius
GGGGAGGGGAGGAGAGGAGAGGAGAGGAGAGGGGAGGAGAAGGAAGATACAGTCACTGTACCATATTGTTGGACGGGAAGGTATGCAGGTATCCCTGAGGAGAAAGTGCTTTTGGCAGCTACAAAACAGCTTTTCAGATTAATGTTCAAGAGGTACTTAGAGAAGGTACAGTGAAATTACACAACCTTTCAAATTTTCAGTCCATTTAACAAAGTGCTTCCAGTTTCCATTTTATATCAGGTGAAACAATGAATATTGAACAAAATGGTAATCTGTATCATGAGCTTTTTATTAATCTCTATATTCAGAGCAGAGCATTTATTAAATAAAGGAGTTAGAATGAAAAGCAATGTAGAGCCATTGGCTTTTGGCAGTTCTTGTTCATTTAATTATTTTCTTTTCTGAGTATAGTTCAAGATGCTGCTGGACACTAAGAAAACAAGGTTTTTTGTTCATCTTTCCAATTTTCTCATTTTAGTTGACATTCTACATCTCCTAACTGCGCAGGTTTCTCTTTTATGACTAGTGTCTTTTTATCCCATCATACAGTCTAGCTCTGCAGCTGTTTTCATAAAGAGGTCAAATAGAATGAAACTAAGGAAGATACAGAAGGGCTAATGAGAACCAGCGTGGAGGCATCACTGTGGACCTGATTCTGCTGGGAGAGGGGAGGAAAAGTCCCCATGTGCCATAACACTTTGTTTTGCTTTTTCTCCAGCAGTCTGGGTTTCATTCTGTGGGCTCTTGGCAGCAGAAAGCATGCCCAGTTTGTCAGGGAACCTGATGGTACCTTGTAGCCAGGAGGTAGCTCATAAGCCAATCTGACTTGCAGGACCAGAGTGCTTGCTGGTATGAACCAGCACTGCTTCAGTGGAGCTATGCTGTCACTCCACTTCAGCGTTTTCTTAAATTTTCTCATTAGGAAAATTTGAGCTCTGTGAAAATTTCAACTATATATATAACAAGGGCAATGTTTCTAGCTTTGCAAAAGAACGCCAAATAGCATCACTGACGGTCCCATAAAGACTACATTCAAACAAGAGGCCAGACTACGTGGCTTAACTATTCCCTGCTTCATGAAAGGACGAGTCCTGGCACACGCTGGCCTCTCTCCTTATCCACAGCCTGATTTCAATGAGATGGAAGTCCAGGCACGCAAAACTAAGGTAGATGCGGCATACAGACTAGCCAGCTCCCTAGTCTGGGTAACTGGGGTAAATCAGGAAGCACGGTAAGGCAAACCTTGCCAGTGGTTTAGATTTATCCTTAGTGAATCTGTTCTCTCATATAGTTTAAAGAAAGATGCTGGCTTACTGCAAGTCGGATGCATTAGATGGGCCAAGAGATCATAACGAGGCATTAGTGTACCATCTGCTAAGTTTTGCTTGTTCTGACCACCTCAAAATATTTGCGGGTTTGTTCTTGTTTGCTGCTCACTTGTCAATTAAAGTTACAAAACCAAAGAAATGCTCAGTCTGACCAGGCGTCTTCAGCCAGTTATTCATAACTCATACAAGGCTGCATACAGTCAGGAGAAAACTGCAAAACAAATAAAGGAATAAAGGCTTGTCTGGAAAACATAAAGTGTATCCAAATGCTACAATGCAAGACACTGTGCAACAAAACATGCCCACAGAATAAAGCATCAGATTATGAAGCAAGTAAGCAGCTTTTTTATTTTTTTCATTCTCTTCTATTAAGAAAAATAAACCTAACCAGGGAGATAAAGCTGTTTTCTGCAATTCCTGGTACGTACGTACTAGCACAGTGAAACAAGACAGATGACATGCCCAAACATCTGAACTAATTAGATAGCAGTGGCATTTCTGAAAATGGCATATACATCATTTTAAGCACTCAGCGCAGGTTCAGACTTGACATGCACACACATGCACACATGTGCATATAGAAACGCGGAAAAAAGAAATTAGCAAGTTTTTTGAAACAGTATTTCTTACCTGTGAAAATGTGCTGTCTGCATTTGCTTACTAATGGGTTTGATTCAGATAACAGGTTATATAGTTCTTTACATTTATACCAGTAGAGCATTGCCGATTTGAGAAGAGGAAACAGGGGGCAAGACTGAAACATCAGAGAACTTCCCTATGCAATAACAGGCTTTGCTCAGTATGAAATGTTTTATCCATATAAACCACTTCACATTTAAAAATCTACAGTACAGATCTCAGGAAACATTTTTTCACAAATTCCCATTTTCTGTTCTTGAGTTTCTGGTTAATATTGCAGAAGAATTCACTTGAAAGCCAGCTGTTTCTGAGAGCTGTCCATAAAGCTCTCCATTTTATTCTTTCTGGACTCATTTTACAGCAGTTTCATGTGCCAAGCACAATAAGGACTCATTCTTCATTGTTCTTCAAAGTCACTATAAATAATAAGAATCATAAATATAATCATACGTATAACTCAAGTCTGTAAGCACAGTAACTGTGGTGTCTTGCTGAAGCATCTGTCAATAAACATATTTCTCAGGTTTAAAGCCCATTCAAAAGGTAAATGCTGAAAAATATCCTATATTTGGCAGTTTAGATAATAATTCAATTTTCTGAATCTCCCTCTGGCACTTGGGGAGTCCATTTTGAGTCTCTTCAGTTAAAGCTTACTCATTTTTATATCACTACCCAAATGATCAAAGCCAGAGGAAAAGCTTTTAGTCCTACAGAGGATAAGGAAGCTTGTATTTTATCTGACTCTTCATGATGGGACTCCATGCTCAAACCGATCTAATTTGCTCGGATATAGCAAGAAGGAAAATACCTCAGAATCAGAGCTAAGAAGCTGCTGGCATCACTGGAAAAGAAGAAAGTTAAGTAGGAACAGGGGAATAAACAAATTTATGTATTTATGTGGTTTTTTATTTATTCATATTGTCTCGTTGACATTTGATAAGAATATCCTGCTAACGGGAAACATTAAGCAAAGAAAATACTCTGCCTTTTTTGAAGGACTGGCACAAAGCAAAGTGGGTTTGAATAGTGCTTAGCTCTGAGTTTCTTTTTTAAACTTCACATTATTAAGGGAAATTTCTGGAAGTGGAAATAGAGAGTTCAGATGTCATTTGGAAATATATATTATTTTTTCTTAATATTCCATGATAATTTACCAAAAAAGACTAAGAACATTTATGGTATCAGATGGTACTCATTCAAACAGGAACACGTTGTCGCTTATGAGCAGTACTAAGTATATCCCATCCACCTCTCCTCATCACATCCACACAGCCAGTTTTTTTCATCATAGAAGGTCATCAGGTAGGACAAAAAGGAATTTCCTCTGGTAAATCTGAGTTGACTTTTACTAATTATCTCTCTGTCCTTCACATGTTCGGAAATTAATTCTGTGAAAATGTGCTTTATGATCTTTCCAGAAACTTAAGTGAGGCTGACTGTCCTTCTTGATTTCACCCAAAGTGCCAGAGCAATCCTTACATACAGCTCTTTGCTCGTCCTTGTTTCCACTTCCTATATCCTCCCATTTTCCTCTTGAATTCAGAAGCCTCTGCCCAAATTCCCAGTGTTCCTCCACAATGGGATGATTTGTTCCTAAACTTCAAATAAATTTTGCTCAAAAAAGAAACATCTTTCCTGGATACTTCTTCCCTTGGTCAGCTTCCCCCAGGAATTCTCTCTAGCAGCTTCCAGAATAGCCCAGAGTCTAATATCCCACAGCTCAGAGCCTTAACTTTGCTGTTCACCTGCCCGGTTTTCCTCTGGGTCCTGACCACCATTTTGTGGTTGCTGCAGCCCGCCCTGCCATCTGTGACCGCATTTGTCATTCTTCCTTGTTTGGAAGCACTAGGCAAACAGAGCAATTGCTCCTGCTCAACCCCTCCAGCATTTTCATTAGGAAATTGTCACCAACACAATTTAGAAACTTCTTGGATTGCTGCACAAAGCCGCACTGCACTTTCAGAAGATGGCTGTGTAGGCGTCATCCCCCGTGAAGGCTAGGGCCTGTGGTCAGGACCCTTCCACTAATTCCTGGTGGGAAACCAAACCCACTTCAGGCAGTTTGCAGCACATCCCAGTGATGATACCACTGAAATTACTTCCCTCTGGCCTTGGTCAGGTCTTGGCAGATACATCTCCCATTTGGCACTGGAGCTCGGTGCAGTCAAGTCATGCCTTTCCATAAAGCACAACTCCCCTTCCTCTTTTTATTGCTCAGCCCTTTCAAAGAGCCTGTGCCCACCAAGGACTGCGCTCCACTCACATGTGCCAGGTCCCCAAGGCTCCCATCGCATCATAGTCCTGAGACCGCACGTGGACTTCCAGTTCTTGTGTACAGATACAGACACTTGAGTATCTTGAGGCCTCTCTTTAGCGCAAACACTAAAACTACCCTAGCATGAGGTTGTTTTTGAAAACACAGTATGCACATTCCTTGTCCACAGGATGGTAACTGACAAGAAAGAGTAACTTCCCATATCAGCCAATGAGAACAGCCTTAAAAATTAACAAGGACAATAGCTAAGCAATATGGATTTTTTTTTTCATTTGTATTTCACCTCTCTCTATCTTTTAATTCCAATATTTCTTTGTAGTAGCAGTCTTATATCCAGAGTAGGTGGCACAGGATTAGATGTTGAAGAGATCCTGAAAACAAAAATCTAGTTTTGCATGTTGTTATTTCTTTTTAAAAGATTTTTCTTAGATTATAAAATAAATTTTTCAGCCTCACAGTATGATCTGCCAAACACAAGTCATCCACAGTTATGCACAATACAGGATACAAGTAAAGGGAGGAAAGGGGAAAAGAAGGTTCTGTTTTCTTTCCTCTAGATATTTACTAGTAGAAGCCTGAGTAAATGTACCTGCATGGGTTATTAAGTGAGAATATTCAGAATGATCGAATGTTGTGCAGTATTATTGCTCTTAGCTGCTGTACCTTGTTTACTTGTTTTTCTCCAATGTCTTGTATTAGATGAAAAGAAAGGGAAAGCTAAAGAGATATTCTTAATCTTCTTTTTTTGAATAGGCTGATGCTTGTAAATAAGATAATTAGTGTTTGCTTTTCGTATGTTTTACAATGCAAAAAGAACTATTAATGTTTAGAACATAGTGGATTTAAAATTATTGGTTATTTCCTGTCCAGATACTATTGATATTAATACTTGACACTACATTAATTCCCACGGTAATCAGATGTTACAGCAATATATTCAAGCAACATAATCCCACTAAGATGGAACTGGCAAATGTCCAAGGACCTCCTTCACAGAGTCCAGAAATTAGTTATGAAAAATAGTAGTTCAGCTTGTCGACTTCTCAGTTATGGAGTGCTGTATGCAGTAAATCTTATCAAGGGATATTTTAAAAAAAAATCTGTGTACAACCAAACCTACAGGAGGTTTCTACGTACAACTGTTCAGGCAAGATAGCTAACAAGCGGCTTCACTGCATTTGACCATGGCACTGCCAGAAACAGAACCCTAAAGTATAAATTAGTTTGAAGACCTAGGAGAAGTGCATGTTTTGCTTAAATGGGAGCAGAATGCAGAGTTATTTTCGAAACACACTATTAATCTGTTTTCACGTGCCCAAACGTAGTAAGTAACCAGGCATAAACTGTCACACCTCATTTGCCACGAGTCATTTTCAACAACAAAATCTCTCTGCTTGAGACGTGGTCTTCTGTTGTCAGTGTACTTTTTCGTTCATATAGGCCTTTGCCATCCAGCCTCCATTTGCACAGAAATTTTATGTGAAGTTATAAACCTTTGCAAAACTCTAGGGAATACAGTTTTCTTCAAAACATGTAGGAGGAGGATCACCAGCTGTCCTCGCTGGATACCTCAAGGTTCAGGACATCAGTCTTTGTTTTCAAAGAATGAAACAACTTTGTGGCTGGATATCCAGAAAATTCATCTAAAGTTTTAGGAATCTGATCTTGACTTCTAACTCCCAAGCATTACAAAACTTACGATGCATAAAACTTGCTTGAGTGGAGAGGCTGCTTTAGCAGAAGCTTAAGTGTATAAATGCCACCACTCTGCTCCAAGAGCAAGGGACAATTCTTCTACCTCTTCTTCACTAACAAAAATTAGAACAAAGAAAACATAAATTTATCAAACCACACTGAAGCCCGTAGTTCTCTCCTGCACGTATCTCTTTGCAGTGGAAGCAAGAACAAGCTACATATGACGTTAACAGAACTTCATGAAAAATTGCAAGATGCACAAAGATTCAACATATGAGACTAGAGCACTTAGAACAGGAGAGGATATACTCTCTTACCTCTCTTACCGTCTCTAACATAAAGTGAAAATCAAACAATATAAAAATATTTGAAGCAAAAACTTTAAGCTGTAGCGTAAAGGTTATAACAGGCCCACAGGCAGACCTTCAAAGAGAAGACATGCTTTGATTTCATGTTTGGAACAGGAAGAACAATGGCCATTAGTAGCATTTTCATCCTGTTCTTTTTGCAGAATCTATATTTCTGGAGAGGAAAGAGTTGTTAACTCTTGTTAGTGCTACCTCTTCTCCCCTTTCTTCACCTTGCAAAAATGCTTCTTCTGTGCACTGTCAGGCAGAGAGTGAGAGAAGAGAAAAAAAGTACATGAGCTCATATGGAGAGGGAACGTACAGGCTCATATGGATTGGAAACTGCCAGACAGATACTTCCTTAATGGATTGGAAATTGTGTTAAAGTATCTTTTCACAGCAAGAGGCCAAACCATTTGGAACAGGAACTAAAAGCAAGTTGCCAGCCAGGAGCACAGATCCGCAGAGCAACAGAGCAGTGGCACAGCCCTATAAAGAGTCACCAGTCTCCAGTGCATCTGAAACTTGGCAAACGGATTTATTCATCTCTACAACCTGAGTGAATGAGGTTTTCTTTAGTCATGCAAATAAGGAGGTTTTTCTCTTGTGTGGGTGATAAGAGCAAAGCTTAATTCTGTGCACACCAGGGGAATTTTCGATTAGTCCTAGCCTGAGATCCTGTAGAAGTGACAAAGGGTACCATCTGCTTCACAGGCGGTTTGTTATCCAAATCAGATTACAGCAATGAAGACCACAGAATTACTGACAACAGAACAGCAGTGAGGAAAAAAAAATGTTTTGCTGAAGAAAGTGCTATAACTCTTGAAGGATCTTATGTTGCTGGTCACTTCAGCAACATATTAGTCAGCAAACAGATCAAAAAATGTGTAAAGTAGTAACAGATTCCAGTGTCAGATGTACCATCATAGCCTTGAAAGGGAAGAGACATGTTACTTGCATTTCACACATTTGTTGAGAATAGGTCCACACGTTGTTCACTGGTACGAAGGCCCACCTGCACACCATCCAGATGCTCCAGCTCTCCCACGGAAGGTAAGACAAAGAATACTGTCGCATTGAGGCAGAAGAATATAAACATTATCAGGAAAGTACTTGGGGACTAGACTCCCAGTGTGGCTGCTACTACCCTGTTTAATGTTCTGGGCCCTCCTGCCATCCTGTCTTCTCCCCCACGAAGCCACCTGTGTTCCCTGCTCTCTTTGTACGTGGAGCCACCCACAAGAGACCACCCGTTCCCCTCGCTCCCTTTAAGCACACCTAGCTGCATCTACCATCACCAGCGCTGGCTCAAGATCTCTCTCTATGCACACATCTCACCACCTTGCAACATTCATTAGCACCCTGGACCCAATCCCAGGGAACACCCAGATTCTCCACTTCTTCCGTCTGCACTTATGCTTTATTGCTGCAACCCACAGTTTCTCACTCTGAATCTTCCTCCAGCAGCCAGCCCAGCCAATGTATTCTGGTTTCTGAGTAGATACTGGCCAGAGAGCCTTTGCCCTTCCCATAGCCGGGGTTCTCCCCAGGTCAGACAATCTTCTCTATAGCTGAACAGGTCAGGACTGATTCAGCAGCTCACTGCAAGTACTGTCACCCTGGGGGGGGGGGGGGGAACCTGTAATGTACTTAATTACATGTATTACCTGTGTTTAAATTTAGCTTTTAACACTTCCCACACAAGTCCTTCTGGCCTTTCTTGTGGCCTAAAGCAAGTACTAAGGAAACTGCAGCAGGCAGAATGAGGAGATTGACAGTTGTTCACATCACAACATCGCGATAGCTTTGCCTCAGAAACACCCTTTCGGCAGGCGCTACAGAAAAAACAGCTGGGCTGAAATAGTTGCAGGGGTCCAGCTACCCCATAGTCTCCTCAGACCACATCTACTGTGATGGTCTGAGAAGGCACACGTTCTCCTTAGCTTTGCTACCTGGCTTTGAACAGAGACCACGTACTCCATTCAGGTCAGTGGCTTTCTGGACACACACATCGCGCGCACATGTGGGTACCTGCGCGTGTGCAAGCAGGCACACACATACGGGAGGGAAAGGTTGAGAGAGAGAGGGGGTTTGGGGGAGCTGAGTGGTCATCGGAGGCAAGCTGTCAAACAGAAATGTAGAATCCTTACCCTACTTCAGTCTGTCATAGTAATAAGCTTCAAATTTTCACAAATACTAGCAAAAGCCCATACCTTATACAGAAAACTAAACTCAGTAAACCTGATTTAAACTGGAAAGATACTTAAACAAGTCAATTACATTTGTTTAATTTTAATTCTCTTTCAGAACTTCATTTCTCTATGAAGTTGCAACTTAGTTTCAACATCCCCTTGGTTAACTTAGTCATTTAAAATACAGTGAGCCCCACAGTGATCTTAAAGTAAGGAAGGAATAAAGAAGGGAGATCAGTCTGATGACTGCCGTCAATGTCATTGATGAAGGCAGCAAAACATTCCGTCTTTGAGAAGCAATCTTTTAGATAACTGTTAATTTTTGCAGATTCCCTTTTTTTAAAAGCGCTTACAAATCATAGTTTGAAGATTTTAAGTGTAACTGCCTTCCACAGATCCAGTTTTTTCAAATGTCCTCCTGTCTCTTCCTGGAGGTGAAGTTGTGTATATTTTCATGCTGTAAAGCTGAACAATCTGTTAGCAATGGTGGAGATAATCAGCTCCTTCTCAGACAGCCAGCAACATGCACTGAATTTTATCAATATGCCAATGAAAAGGTACCTCCCTTTTCTGGGGAAATGAGGTCAGTCTACTGATATGCTAAATACGACTCCTGGAGCCTAACCTCTTCCACGCAGATGTCAGCACAGTAGCCTAATTTTCTGGTCAAAATAAAATCTCCCTTTCGTAATGGAAAATTTTGTTGGATTGGGGAATCATGACATTGCACACTAGATTTTACAGCTGCAAGTCCAGCATGCCAATAGTCTGTTGGAGGAAAAAAAAATAGCCATTGAATTTAATAATCACACCATCTGGAGTTCAGTCGTTCACTATAACATGAAATGAAGATACATAGCAAAGAAGAGTGAATGGCGTTGAACACTAAAAAAAAAAGCAGATCTCATATGGGCAAGAGACTGACACAAGGAAGTTAATCAAAGGAAAACTTTTGGTTTGGATAGCAAGTTACATCAAATAAGACATCTATTTCCTTCCTGTTAGCTTATGATCTCTGAGTGGCTTTTTTCTTTGGGGTTTCTTTTTTTTTTTTGCAATCCAAATGACCAGTTATTGTCTAGAGACCAGTTTCAGAAACATTCATTTTTCAGTGTTCACTGAGTTTCTTTTTCACGTTCCATTATCAAAATCCTTCCTCCAACTGAGGAAACACCAACTCTGTGGTCCTTCCATGTACTCAGAATAGGATTTTGTTTAAAGCAACAGCTGGGTACTGCATACACCTTCTTTATTTTTTATTTATTCAGGTTAATTGGCTGGGTTTCTGTCCAGCATCAGATTTCCTCCTCTTCTCTTAGAAGTTTATTCTCTAATACAGCAATTGGGCCTTCACTGAACCATCTAAGTGCTTTTCTCAAAGGAAATGTCATAAGAAACACTTTGTGCTTGTGATTTATAGACTACACACAAAACACATAGTAGCTTTTACTAAACATTGTTACTTGTAGAGCATGACAAAGCCTGATAGATTCACTTCACTGGGCTATACCAATATCGTATTTAGTTGTGATCCAGATAGGATTGCATCCCCAGAGTTTTACTACACTTCTTGTATTCAATAGAACGAAAGACCTTATTGAACTGGAAACCTGTGCATCCTCAGAACCTTCAGCACTTCCAGGGAGAGCCACGAGCATGTAAGAGCGGCAAGAGACGATCTAAAAAGGTTGTAACATAAGCATAGAAGGAAGAGTTATTTTCTGCAAAACCTTAGATGCTGAATTTCCAAGTATATGAGGGTTTAAAAATGTCAGACAAATTACTATCATTAAAGCCACAGAAATACAGATAAGAAAATCTTTAAAAAAGCAGCTGGCAGATAGACCTTTAAGTACTAAAGTTCTTCATTACAGCAGTCCATGTCTGCAGGGGTATATAATTAAATCTTGTAAATAACAGCAGACAATGTAGACAAAACTACCTTAAAGCAAGACAGTGAACATTAGTTTTATTCTTAGCTTCTCAGAGAGCATCTGTGGCTCATTTGTGGCTTGGATGGCCACAAACGTGGGGAAAAACTGCATATGTTGAGAGGGAGTCTTACCTTTCTTTTCTTTTCCTGAGCAGAATAAGAATATTTCCATTTGCATGAGAAAGCCTGCCAGTTATAGCCTGTGTAATACAGAGGCAAAGGCATTCTATAGGAAAGCCCAAGTCAGGATGGAGCTCAGCACACTATGAGTGTATCTTTAAAGTCATATGTCTGTTACAGTTTGAATTAGGGATGAAAACTAAATACCTTAATCTGAATTCTTTAAGTCAATGTGACTTTCACGTGAGAAAAGACATAGTACCGTTCTCTGAGAAAGAAGCCAAACTTGTCATTAGACTCATGGTACAAAATCAGTCAATTTTGTTTGAAATTAGTATCTATAGCCTTTTGATCTTAAATAACTATACTTAATCTAATATCAATTCACATTCTTAATATTTAAAAAACTTTTAAAAAAAAATCAGATGTATTTTCTTCCCAATGGAGGAGAAGTGTGAAGACTACCGAACCTCTGGGGCCACAATCACAACCAAGTCTAAATCTTTGAGACAAACCATTGTTTCTTAAAGTTGTCTGCAATTCTGCTATTAGTTTTGGTTGGACTGAAATTAAGATCAACAAAAATCAGGAGAAGGAACTTAAGTAAATCTATTATTTCCCTTGTTTCTAAATAAGTCAGCGTGCACCTAGATAGCACGAGACACTCTAGCAGATGCAGGTATTTGAGCTAGATTAAGTAGTAAAGACTGACTAGCCCCATTAGTCAGCTAGCCCTATTGCATTAACAAGCTCTACCACCCTGCAGTAACCTTTTTCTATTCCACAGAGACTGAAGATTTACTCTCCACTACAGGACAGGAGATCAGAACTGATAGTAGTAATTCACTTATTTTCCGCCACCTTTGCAGCCCATTTCCCAAGAAGACAATGGTGGAAAACTCCCACTGCCTCCAGGCGCAAGACAGATTCACAGGACAGCCTGCCTGCTCACCTGGCTTGAAAGAGCTGATCTCAAAAGTCAGTTTTAAGCCTTTACCCTTAAAAGTCACTCACAGTGATAGCAGTTGGTGTTTTGTGCTGAAAGGGATAATTATGGCGGTCGCTTAGGAAAAAAAAAAAATTCTAGAAAAAATAAGTGAAATGTCTATGATTATTTTAATTTTCCAAAAACTGAAATTGTAGCTTTTATTAGAAAGCATACACTTCCACACGTTCTTGGCTTTTTTACTTTAAGTTCTGTTAATGTATTTTTGGTTGGGTTTATGTTCATGTCCATGCACCAGTTAGCATTAATGATGTTTCAGCCATTTTAAACTAATAATGTTTGTAGGCTATGAAAAGATTAATATACCATAACATAACGTATAGTATAGTATAGTATAGTATAAGCAAAGTTTGTAAGAAAGAAGTAGCAGTACCTGGCAGGGGGCGGGATTTATATTTTGGAAAAAGGTTAAAACAAGCTCTTATTTTAACTAGTAAAGAGATTCTAAGAACCTTACATCTTATATGACCAGACCATATTAAAAGGACCACTAATATATATCTGAAGATAAAGGACTAGAAGTCTTTCAGATACACAGTCCTTCCTAAAGCTGAAGAACATTTGGAAGGGCACTAACTTTTTTTCCTTCCCAACTTCATTAATTGATCAAATAGAAGTGATTGAGCCTTCTTCCAAATCTCGTTTTAAATGCATGTGAAAATATTTTTTGTGTTATAAAAACAACACTTACAGAGAGCAAAGATTAGAGAACTAAACAAATTATGTGAAAGGGAGATTTTAAACGTGTGATAAACTCCATCTTAAATTAAGCCTTCTCTTTGAATTTTGTGAGCAAGAAAATCCGTGCAGTTTATAGACCAACCCCAGTCAAATGTCTAGTATGATAGAATTCTTTTCTCACTTTACCTTGATTTTCATTTGAGAACGATCAAATATGATTAAATTGAAACCAAAACCAAAATTTTCCAGCAGCCCAAATAAGCAAACGATAGCAGGAGTACAGTGATGTGATTCCTTCTCCTCATAACATAAGGAATACATTATCAAAGATCTTTTAAAATGTGTTTGGGTTATGTGTTTCTCCAAGGTGTCCAGTTATTTCTTGCTTTCGGGAGTTATCACGTCTTAATGGAGCAGACGTGGGGGGTGGTGGGGGTGGTGGTGGTGTTAAGTCAAGAGATCAAGCCCTGAGAAGGCTAAAACTTGACAACCAGACATAACAGAATTCACAGCATCCCAAAAGTGGCATTTGTGTTATCTGAAGAAAAAGGACATGATACATATTGAGTAAAAATAGTTCAAGATAGACACTACAACTGTAGTTAATAAACCGCAGTATATGAATATGATGAATGTTCATGTATACTTTGGGTTGACTAGAAAAATTAAGATAAGAGTGTATTTATGAGGTATAGGTTAGAAAATGGCTGACAAAATGCAAACTAGATGAAAAGAAACGGACTTAAATGGTATGTTTGGACTGTGATTTTTTAAGGATACCTCTGCAGAATATGAAGGGGGGGAGTAAAATACTTTTAAGTCCCAGTTTAGTATATGAAAAAGATAAATAAGATTTATATTTATGGACATAGAGCCATAGGACAAGAGCTTCCGCTTATTATCTGTGTTTTGTACTGTCATGGAAGAAAAAAAATTATTTGGCTTTTAATGGCAAGGGAATGCTAGCACCTGCTTCTCAGTTTCTGCTGAAAACAGGCCATGGCCTTCCCGTTACAAATTTAAAGCGATTTAAGATGGGTGAACCTAGCAAATTAAGAAGTGTTAAAGCCTGGTCTTATCTGACATTCAAGACCATTCTGCTTGTTTCCTCTGTCTTTTCAGCAACTAAAGCTTAATGTAACCACTTAGCCCCAAGACAAATCCCAAAACAGAGCACAGTTGTCAGCCCTTAAAATTTCTAATATTTCAATATTACTCCTGCTGATTTCAATATAATGACACATGAAAATGAATTGGAATTACCCATGAGGATTGAAAAGTCCAAACATAACCCCGCTGACAAATTTTAGAACCTGCTAAATGAGGAAATACACGGAAATTTAGTCATTTTCCAAGACCTAATGAGACCAAACAGGAGGAGATAAGCAGTTATGAGAGGAAGAGAACTGAATTGTAGAAGAGGAAAGGAAATACTAGAAGCTACCTGAAAATTTGTTTTAACTTTTTAACAGCAATAATCTAACGACTAAGGTACAATTGCTTACTTTATCTTTTGCTTTGTACAATTGTGCGGCATAACTTCTAATATTATATATAGTTTTGTCAGCTAATAGTAATAACACGGAGTTACTCTGTGTCTCATGAATTATCTATGACTCTGGAATAAAATGCCTCATAGAGCAATAAAGGCATGCATGGGATGATAGAAGAGGTCTTCAAAGTCCACACACAGAGCAACACAGGAGATCCCTGGCCTACTAGCAACACACAAGTGGTCAACTACTGATTGTCAAAGCAGTGTGGTCTTGAGAGCTGGGTAAAACTGTCTGGGTTTACAAAGAGAGCAAAGAACAAGTATCTAGTCTACGTAAAACACTCCACGTATAGTAAAACGGGTTTTAATGTGGACTAGCAGAGAAGTGAACAAAGTGCAAGTTGCAGAGTGTGTTCTCAAACACACAAAAATTACCCCAAGACCCAAGACAGTGGGGCAAGAAACCATCCCCATCAGCAGCATACTCCTCGTAGGGAAGGACTCTGGTTGCTGACGACTCAATGTAGGTTCCCTTCCATACTGAAACCATCAATCAGGACCTAGAGGGGCCGTGAAAGGGTGAGCATAACACCAGAGAAAGGGGTAGATACTGGAAAGTTTGTGAATATATCATTTTAGCTGCGTATAATGTGAACTAGAAGTGTTAACGTCATTGTAACTGGAACAATAACCATTCTTTATTTAGTTTGTTAAGACTTAATTAGACTAACAGTAAATTACTGGTTTTGCAAAAACAGTGTGTTCCTTTTGCCAACAACTAGATTTCTTGTCTAACAAACTGGTGAAAATTCAAGCAACCCCTTCTGTAAGTTGATTGCAACAAATTGGTGACACACCTCTGGAGAGAGCAGGGAGATCATGTCAAATTATTGATCAAAAAGGTCCTTCTCTTACTCACACCAATTTACCACATCTCTGGGTGTGTTTCTGCAGTCACCTGATTCTTCTGCAGGGGTTGATGGCTGGCACTTTTCATGAGGAAATACAAGAGATGTGAAGCTTATACACATCATGGTTATGGAGTATGGATGCCACCATGCCAGAACCAGCTCTCATAGTTAGCTATACCATAAATAAGGGAAGACCAAGGAGCAAGCTCAAACCCACGACCCTCGACTGTCAGCATAAGTATTAGTTCAGCTCAGCAGAAGAGGATCAGTAAGGCAAAGCAGTTTGTTTTGAGCTCTCTCTGTCTAAACTACAGAAGGTTTGGAATCTTATTTCAGGCAATTTCAAAGCTACCCAAAAAAGCTCAGTGTTCTGCAGCCTAGAGCAATGGAGGAGTACCAGCCACGCAGGCTTTTGAATACTGCCACCTGAAACAATAAAGATCATATTCATGATTCATGCTGCTGAACAAAGGACAAACTTTCATTTTCTAACTTTGGTTCTTAGTGCCTTACTGTCCCATAGCAAACACAGCATTAATTCAGAGAGCAGACAAACATGCAAATGTTCTCCACATCTCAGAAGTCCATTAGAGCCATAACATACTTTGTTTGCAATTTCAGAGCTTTCTAAACTGTAGGAGTGTTTATATTCAGGCTCCCTAACACAGTTTTGTTAAGTGTGAGTTAAAATTTGTTGATTTTGTTTTTTTGCTAACTGTTCAAATAGAATTTTTTTTAGTCTAAGCCCAGACACTTAGAAACACACTTAAGACAAATTCTCCCATACCACAAAACTACTCAGGAAAACAAAAACAAAAACAAAAACAACAACAAAAACAACAACAACAACAACAAAAACCCAAAAACAAAACCCAACACCTTTATTTGCTTATTAGAATGATAAAAGGGTCAATTTTTTTTAATTTTTATTTTCAGAAGAGTTCCTAATTACTGATTTGATAATAGGCCTGTTTTAATTTGTAAAATACTAAGTTCACTGATCTAATCAAATTATGGTTAGAGACAAAAGCAAGTTCTAATCAACAGTGAGAAAAAGAATTAGAAATATGAAATTACTATGTGATAAACCATTTAAAAAAAAAAAATCACATATAAGCCAGTAAGAAAGCAGTACAAATAGGAATTGTGATCTTCTCTTCACCAACAGAGAGTACTACAAAACAGTGTTTATGTTTCTGACATGGTCAAAGGATGCATGGGCTTACTCAGGGATGTACTTCTAACTCTGCTGGCTAGGTAACCTTAGGTGGTCTCCATGTCTCTCTCTTCTTTGGCACACTTTTGACACAGGCATACACTTCAAAATTGAAATGTTCCCTATAGTGGCATAACAGTCAGCAAACTCATAGCAAAATACATGCAGATAAGACAGTCATTTGTTTAGTATACTTGTGTCTCATCTCAATTGAGCAGCGCAAAAACGAGTGCATCTGGATGAAGATCGCAAGTGAATAGTTAAGCATGTAAGAACCTGCTGGAAAAAAAAAATCTGTGAGTTCGCAGATCTAAACTGTTTAACCCTACCCCCCTTAGTCTATTCAGATTAAAGCTGTTGGTTCATATGCTCCCCTTTCTTTCCATTTCCTTGTTCTGCTGTCGCCCACATCATCTGTCAGCCAAGCAAAAGCTAATAACTATGTGCCAGCCTCAAACGAGACATGATTCGTGCTCAGACTAGGGCATTATCTTTGCATTCTGCACAAGAGCACTTGGAGGGTCATGTAATTAGTAGGACGTTATAAAAAAAGTATCACTGTTGCCTCTTACGTGGGTGTGAAAAATGTTACCACCCTATCACAGGACAGAGGCAATCAATGACATGCACATTAACGCAAGTGCCTATACATGACAGCTCTGCGTATCAGCCTTAAGGGAGAAGGGCAACACCAGACAGTATTTGTTCCTTGCAGGATGGCATGTCTAAGGCTGATCCTAAATCCAAGGCAAACCTTTTCTAGATACTTCAAAGATGTTTCCAATTCATTTCAAATGCCACTTATGGGTGTCTGAATAATGCATCTAGCATGCATAATTATTACATAGGCCATGCCATAATTCTATTTATCTTTTAGCTGTAATTAATTTTAAATAATTTTATTTATGGATTAGCCAAAAAATTATGTCTTGAAAAATATTATTCACTGAAGTCATCTTCTGCCATTATTTCTGTGCTCATGGTCTTGGCCTTTTCTAGCCTCATACTAGATTTGACGCTGGTGCATAATTCTCTTTTTCTGAAAGGCTGGAGGTTGCAGCATTTCTCATTTTTAGGAGTCT
>JAVKLA010000058.1:16451219-16474056 GCA_034782735.1 Sagittarius serpentarius
TCCTGCCCCTCCTTCTGCACCGACCTGGGGGGCTGCGGGGCTGTTTCTCTCACATGTTCTCACTCCTCTCCGGCTGCCGCTTCTGCCCCCCAGCACTTTTTCCCCTTCTCAAATCTGTTACCCCAGAGGCGCTGCCACCGTCGCTGACGGGCTCGGCCTTGGCCAGCGGCGGGTCCGTCTTGGAGCCGGCTGGCGTTGGCTCTGTCGGACACAGGGGAAGCTTCTAGCAACTTTTAAAGAGGCCACCTCTGTGGCCCCCCCCCACTAGCAAAACGTTGCCACATAAACCCTGAAACCACGTTGTTACTTTGAAACGATTTCTCTCCTCTTCCCCAGCTTTCCCCCACAAATAAGGTGTCAGAAGAAATATTTAAAATGCTAGCAACCAAGTAGGAATTACAATTCCATCACAGTACCTCTGTAGTAGTAGTACACAGCAGTTTTTCAGATGAACTCTAACTAGGAGAATCAGAATAGATTAACATCCAAATTAATTTTACTAATTCAGAAGTTCATAATTAGTATGTCCAATTTGATTATGGTACCATATCATCAAGATAAAATAAACAGATATGTAAATCTACATTCACATATCACTGGTCCCAATTTTAATATCTCTGTATTTTTAGATTTCACTCACTGTAAATCAGTAGGATACTGAAGAAATGTTTTTGATCTGATGCCCAGTATTAAATTAGATCGAATACTCACTATCTAAATTTATTGCAGCAGATGACATCGTCAGCTATCCAATTATTTTAGTACTATTTGGCACAATGTAATTTAAAAAGACCTTGTATGCAGGCAAAGCACTTAATAATTCCCCAGCAAATTAATCCCTTTGGTGCAATACTCAAAGGCATGAGGATAAAGAGAGAAAAAAAAAAAAAAAAACAGCCTCTTTCAGATCAGCACAATGTTGGAGCAAGTACCAAGTACTTTTTGCCCCCTTAACACAGGTGACTTGTTTTAACATGACATTTACCTTATTGCATAGGGAATGGATTACATTCGGTCAGTACGATGCTGATGGATAATGCTTTACAGCTGCTGGTTGGAAAACCAGGCTCCACCTGTCTGTTAAAAAATGTATATGTACGCTACACAGCTGCCTGCACAGTAAGGGGGAAATCCAGGAGACACTTGAAAAGTTCATGCTAATATGGTCAAAATCTCTACCATTTCCCATGCTCCTGGTGCAGCAGGAAGTGAGGTGGCCAAGGCAGCGCTTGTGTGATAAATCTTAAAAGCTCTGCAGCTTAAATAAGAGACTTCATGAAACAGAGCATCTAAGAGGGGAAAAAACGTAGAAAACGGCAGCGCCCGCAGAAGAATCCTTGTTTGAATAAGGTTGAGTCAGAGCTGACAAAGCCTTCTTAAGCTACCATGTAAGTAATCAGATGCCTAGCAAGGAAAAGAAATGGAAGAAGAACTGAATGTCTGGGGATTTCTATTAAAACAGATCAATATTGCATTATGGACATAAAATAAGCCTTTGCCATTTCAGCACGAAAGCAGAGATTTCTCAGATGCCTACCGAATAAGAAAGAAAGCCTGTTCAGCATCAGAAATAATTTTGCTTGAAGAAGTCTGTGTGTTTAAAGACATGAAACAAAACTAATTAGGAAGGTGTCTGTGCAAATGACTAAGTTCCAGCATCTGAAAAATAGACTCAGTAATATCTAGATAACCTGCAGCTGTGACCTCTGCTGTGGCTGCAGGGCGTGATTCTCCTACCGCATGTTCAAAATCATATTTCTCAGCTGTAAGAAAGCATGAAGGCATTATCCAAAAGCTAGTCACCGAAAGATCTGGTAGAGTGGTGTCTTCAAAATGGATCTCTAAAAATTGTGATTAACTATTTCTTTCAGTCTGCAAGGGTTCCATCAGGAATCCAGCGGGGGGAATAGAACATCAGTCATTTCCAATAGTTGAGTTATATTTGCTATACCAACTGTAACCGGGAACTACAGACAAAGCTGAGAGCTTGTGATGAAAATGAATATCTGGTGATAAGTATCACAGGCTTTTCCTCCTGGGTGATGACCCAATTAGTTTCTTAATCACTTCCTAACAGTAATTTTGCTGGGAGGTGTGAATATGCATGCATGATTACAGATAGTCACTGAATCACGTGCCTGATACCAGACAGGCTCTAGTCAGCACATCAAGAAAGATGCAGTTAGGAATAGGCTGAAAATTGGTATGTTTTGTACTGTCAAAGTAGGAATATTTTGTGTTTGTGTCCCATGGTGCTGCTATGCAGTGTATTTAGCAGAAAGTTAGGATTTTATCTTTGCTTCCTGCATTTAGTAGAGATGGCAATTCACATCATCAGTTTTGTTGCGTGCCACACTGGTTATCTATAAAGCAGCACACACTGAGAAGGATCGGAGAAAATCTGAGTACCCTCCAGTTATTTCCACGACCTTCTGTCCCATTTTCTTTCCGCCATCCCTTCTACCGAAGGGTGTGAGTACTGTGTTTACTGTGTCCAGACCCAGCAGCGATCTCTTTCGCATAGACAGGCACACAGCTGGATTGTGTATCTCTATGCGATGGCTGCGTAGACGCTCCAGCCTGCTCTGCGAGAACCAGCTCACGTCCCCAAATGGCGCTGTGCCGTGCCATCCAAGGGGCACGGCTTCGTACTAGCTCGCTGTCATTTCTTTCTTTCAACTCAGCGTGCTTCTCCATCACGGATACTCATTTTGAGGAATCAAATTGCTCCTTGGTGTAATATTAATAACAACCCCAAATCCGTTTCTTTCCTGCACGTTTTGCAGCTGCAACTGATTACAAGGGGTAAATCCTGTAGCATTTCACCAAAGTCTCTTTTCTTTAGTCAAATGGCAAAATTCCTCAGGAGAAGTCTTATTTAAAAATGTAGTTACCCATTATGTTTTACAGTCTTATCGTTCTCCCAGGAGAGAACTGGAAAGAAGAAGTAGAGCACTAGAAAGATTTAACTTCACATTAGTGAAACTTCAAATGGCACTAAATTAGCAGGAGTTGCAAAAGGCAATGAAAACTGACAAACAGAGAAGTAGATGTTACTGAAACTAAGTACATTATTCTTTTTTTGAATTATACTCTCTTTGGCTAAATGTGAGCTACCTCTCTGTGATGTGAATATTTTCCACTGATGTTACTCTATTGATGTGTTTTATCGCAGATATGAAGGGAACAGCAATATATTGTGTCACAGTACAGAAACTGCTGATCTATGTATACTACATAAAATAATCTTAAATACTTTGGATTTAGAAATTTTGAAAGCTGCTGGATTCAAGAGGACATAGGAATGACATTGGACAAAAAATGAGGCATTAGTTTGCAATGCACCGTGGCTGCCAGAGCAGCCACTTTGGGGCCACTTATGTAAATGTTTCATACCAGAAACCACGGAGATAATACTCTCTTTCTAAATGACTCTGTTATATGGATTCTCAGCCTGATGGTTATGAACACGCATGAGAGTCACAGCCTCTTTGACCTTCCCTTTACTACAGATAGGAGGGAGATAGTAGCTAGATGTACATATGTGTGACAGGGGTTCACTATAGAAAGGGCAACAATGATAAAGAAAAAACTGAGCGTTGTTTCTCAGAGAAGTTTGTATGGAATATTAGCAAAATCACATTGCCCAAACCAAGACAGAAAATGCCAAGGCAAAGGTAACTGCAGCTACTCTAAAATTTAATATATTATGGCATAATAATTCAACAAAAGTTAAAACTAAACCGGTCTACTGAGGGAAACGAGATTGTTTTAGGATTTCTGGAGAGAAGACCAAGTTCAAAGCATTTTTCACAGAAAGGAATATTCCTGGATTGAGGATCTTTCTTGAAGTGGAGGTGAATTTTCACTTTCTTGACCTTTTCATGCTTCATCATTGTGAGTAGCTGTTTAATTTTATAATGTTTGCAATATGCATTTAGAACTATTTGCAACTGCAAAAACTAAAAGTTTGGCAATTTTTGGAAATGATCAAGAGTCTCCCCACTCACGCTCAGATTTCCAGACAGGTAGGCCGAGTCCTTCCTTGTCTACAGGACAGCTATCGCTTTTATATAAAAGCGATGATGACGCAACAGCTCTACAGAGCACAGGCAAGAAAACCAGCAAAGGGCTGACACTGCCTCAGGAGAAAACAGTTTTATTAAAAGCAGCAAGAGTAGTATCTTCACAGCGGAGGAATTGCAGCACAGCAGTCCTGGCGAGTGCAGCGAGAAGGGGCCAGCCCGAACAGCTGTGGGGCTACGGCCAAGTAGCCAAGCAGCAGCCGCAGCCTCCCGGCTCCTTCCCCGGGAGCCAAGGGTGGGCTGAAGGAGAGCATCCCCCGGGCTCGGGCTAGCCTGTGAGCCTCCTGCCGAACCAGGCTGCCGAAGGGATAATAAAAACCAAAATTCAATAAAAAAGGTAAATTAAAACATCTTTAAATATTGGGGCCTGGTGTTTTTTGAAACTCTCTAAACCGTGGAAGAAGACCAGAAGGCTTGATAGGTGGTGAAGGAATTCACATGAAATCATCTACGGGATTCTCTGTTCGTAGGGAGCTTTTAACTACAAAAAAGTCCATTAGGGGAAGAAGTCTTTGCTTGCCTGAAGTCAGCCTGAAGCAGGTTTGGGGACCTATCTAGCCAAACATTATTTTTCTGCCTGGCTTAAGTAGGCAAGGATGATTACCATTCTGCTGTTATTTACCCAACTTTTATTAAGGTTATTCTTCTATGCCAAAGGTTATCTCCACTTATTTCTTCTGCTGACTGCTTTTATTGAGGACTATGTCTCATGACATTAAGTGAAAAGCCATGCAGCAGAAGGAACGTAAGCAATTGCAGAGTATTAACTTCTAATATGGCATAAAGCAGCTCGGATGAAATATGGGCAGTTGATTCCAGAGTGCTAATTATTCTTGTTTCAGACAAAATTAAAACTACTTCAAGTAACTACGTCATTTTCTAGCTGTAACAAGCAGCATGAAAAGATCATTCTTTCACAAAAGATAAGAAATAAAGTGAACATCAGCTTAGTGCAGCAGGCAAACAGCACTGTCAAAGGAAACCCATTTGATCAATTTTCTTTAAAAGTCACCTTTCACATCCTTCTACCTCACAGTGGTTACATTTTTTTTTTTTCAGTCTGGCATGTATGTGCTATTTTGATTTTCTGAATATTTGCCATTCCTATTGCCTCAAGTTCATTGTTAGTAAAGTAGCGTGTATGTAGCAAATCTGCCTTTTGTAGATGCACAGGGTTATTAGATAAATCCTGTCCTGTTCACGGATAAAATAACCTTGCATCTTGGGCGATCATGGCTCATCTCTGAGAGGCTGTACAACACTCTGCTGCTCAGGTGAGTGCGTAACTATCAACATTTTAAGGACAGTTCCTATTTTTTGCGGTCCCTGAATTAATGTTTCTTGGGGAAGGGGAGTTCACATACTTTACAGGGAACGCCCTGTACAAATGGAACAGTCATATATCAGGGGAATTAGTATTTTTTTATTTATTTTACCTTTTTTCCTAGTTAATGGGGCAAAACAGGTCAACACAGTTGTGTAGGTTCTTAAAATATGTCAGAATTCAGCTTCAGTCACATGAGATGTAACAGTTCTCCTGGCTCTCTGTCCTCACAGTAATCACTGAAATATTCTGTGAATATGGAAGAGACCTGAATAATTATGCTACATGGAGCAGGAGGAGAGGAAGAAGAAAGAAAGAAAAGAAAACAGAACGGCGCCTGCTGAATTTCTCAGAAAAATCCTTTGTCAAATGACCCAAGTCCAGAAAATACCAACTTGAATTAAAGTTTATGGCAAAAAAATAATACTCTCATTTAAATGCTTAATATTTATCAATTACTTTGATTTTCATTATATGGTACTAATTTAATTGGAAATTAATATGAACATAGCACACATAACACAATTTCAAATATTCTGCTGTAAGTCAGCATTTGCTGAATATGCCTTGTTGAATGCTGATTTTCAGAAACTATTCCTTTGTGATTGCAACCAAAAGATATTGCATCTTGAATGCATTCTTACCATGAAATATTTTGTTGAGTATTTGCCCCTGTTGGAAGCTTTCAGGATTCAAACTAAACCAAAATATTGTTTCTAAATTGTAAAGGTTTTGGGAAAAGCTAGTGTCTTCAGTTTTGCTATAATCGGAATGTAGTTCCTTCTTCTAAGTGACCTTAAACTATAAAACTAGCCTTTGCAGCTACAATGACAAAGCTGCACATCATGACAATTTATAAACATAAGGAATCATAAACACCACTGTTTAATTTTCAAAAAATAATGAGTACTGCAGAAAAAACTACGCACCACATCAACTATAATATTTGACTTTTTCTTCCAGTTTTAATGTGCTGTCACAAACCCCGTACCGTTAGTACTTCAGGTGTTTCCTAAACTAAGCGGTTGTGCTTTACTGATTGCCTTTCTAAAAGTTCAGTTTTGAAAACTTGGGTCTGCAGCTTTAAAATCTTTAGGCAGATGACAAGAAAAAAAAATAATGTCCAGGTCATTTGATTGAGTGAATTTGGGCAGTATCCATAATGATAATATATCCTATACAAACTGAAAAATCATTATCTGATGGGAAGCATTTGATAGCCTTCAAAAAATAACTATACAGTAGTCAGCAGAATAACAAATCTAACTACGAGTGACAAAGTCTGGTACAAGATAAAATCCTTGTTAAAAAAAAAAGAAAATACCAGCTTTAGGAGACCTTTTATGGTATACAGTATGCCTCATAGTGAGTACACATTAACATTACCGCTATGGTTTAATATTTTTAGTGAATGGTAAAATGCTGCATGGAGATTTAAATAGTCAATAAGGAATAAAATGGTTTGTGGAGGGCATTTCTGGCTTATTTTAATATCCAGATAATTTTTTTCAATAATATATTTTCCTGGAGCAAGTGTTCCAGTCTCTTGCTCTTAATTTTTACCCTTACCTTCTTGTAGTCTGTGGGATTTTTATTGAAAAGCTTGGTTTGATGATCCAGGCTTTATTTATGAAGAACCATAACATGGAACGCATAAAAATTTGCTACAACAGTTTCATTTTAAAATACCGTGACTATGTATTAGGTAACTACAGTATATCTTTTGGGGTTGCATTTGCTCATCTAATACAAAGCAGGATATGCCTTAAAAATTAATGCAGGGAAACCAGCATCCACAATAATTTGAAGCTTTATTTGACTTTTTATAATCTGGTGCAGCAGATTTTTTAGGTACTTTAAGACTCCCCCTGATCTCAATGGAGGTGCCATAGGAACAAAGTTAAGCTTATGCCTAGGTTTTCTCCATCATGAATCATAATTAGATAGAAATGTATTGGAAGTGCCTAACAAAGTCCAAGAGGACCATAAGTGCAGCAAAGATGTTATCAGTCTCTTTGATATATTAGTCTAACAACATTTTTGGAGGGAAAGGGAGGAAGCCAGTTCAGCTCTTGGAAGTTATGGGAAATTATTTCATGTAACTTCACAGAGCAGTAAGGACAAATCTTACCAGATTTGCTTGGCTTTGGTTTTATTCGGTACGAGTTTCTAAAAGCTACGAGATGGCAAGCTGTACTAGGAGGTTCAGATAGCATTCCTGTATACAACACATACTTTTTTCCTTAAATAATTTCTCTCTGTTTTTCTTTCTTTCACACATGTTTTAACATAGCAGCAGTGATAGTAGTAGTAATAATAATAATAACAATAATAATAATTTATTGTTGTTATTACTACAACAACAACAACAAAGGGTGGAATGGGAATGAAACTTCTATTAAAAAACACTTTTTCAATGCTTCAGAACTTTAAGGTATACTCTTTTGGTCTGAATACATTTCATCACCTCTCAGAAGAGTTTTCCTTTTTTTTTTTTTTTTTTTTTTTACATTATAGTTGAGTATCAGTTCAACCTTTCTTGCCCTGTGTATGCCCTTGAACAGGAACATAACTCTTCCTTTTTATGTTGCTGTCAGTAATTATATAATGCAATTAAATGCAATAATTATATATTCCTATCAATATTACCCATCATTTCTGTATGCTTTTAGAGCATCTTAAGATTCTCTTCTTGCAACCTTCCGTATTTCGAAGAAAATGCAGTAAGTCCCTTACATATCCCCAGGAGTAAGAGCAAGAGTACAACTACTGCTACTGATTAAGCAAAATGCTCATTGTGGTCCCAGGTTGAGCATCTATTTGACTCACAAGCATAGCCCCAAGTCTGCTTTGGAGGCAGTAAGCTTCCCACACAGAAATCTTGGGGCTTTGGGGCTAGAATTGTTGAGTAGAAAGTGTAGGACCTGAGACTGCAAACCAGACAGCCCAATCGTACAAGTACATCCAAGAAATTACGATGAGTAAGAGGTATCACAGAGTCTTCAGGCACAGAATAACAAACGCAGCACAAAGACACAACTAGGTTAGTTCAAATCTGGCTTGCGTGGATGAACTGGATCTGTGTGTAAGGCCACATACAGATTTCCCTCTTCCTCTCTTGAGGAAACAGCAAGCCAGTTTTAGCCTCAGGCTTTCCTCCAAGACCACAGTGATCCTGGGGGGGAAACCCATTCTTCAAACCGTTAAATATACACCACTTACCTTCTACCTAACCACACGTGCTTTATGGCCTGGATACTTACTCTTGACAAGATGAAGGCGCAAACAATTTAAAGGGAGCTGCAGCTGTAAAGGACACTTTTCTAGATACCTCTAGCAAAAAAAGACCCAAAAGAGGAGGGAAAAATCTGCTACACAGAGGGAACTGCCCCAAAAGAAAGGAGCTAGAAGTGCCTGCCTTTCCAAGCGCTCCAACTAGAGACTTTCAGATAAGTCCTCGCCACAGAATCACACTTGTCTTTTTCTTTGAAAGCTCATTAGCCTGGGAACAAGAGGCATTTTATGTCAGAGGAACAGTAGTCAAGAAGGTTATAAACACAGATAATATAAGTGATTTTACTCTGTAGTGTTCTCAGAAAACTCCACCCCAATCCATTTCATTTGGACCTGCTGAATTGCAAGCAAGTCTTCACACTTATTTGAGAATTGACACTACTGAACACTATTAATGGGCAAAACTTATTTTTCAAATGACATAAGTCAAGGTCTTGATGTCAGAAAAGTTTTAGTAAAATCATCGGTCCACAGATTCTTCTCTTTTAAACCCAGGGAAAACTGGTATATTCTCCCACCAAGGGAACTGGAATTGCATCAACAAATTTGATAGCTCATTAGGTAGTACCATGTTGCTCCATAGCCCGATATACACCTAATAAAAGATTCGGCAGTATGAAAGCCTCTGTGAGGGGAAACTGGCTGGCAGGGTGGCAGAAGAGAGAAGGAGCAGCAGGCCAGGAGCAGCAGCTACCGGAGACACTCTGCTGCAAGGGGCCGAACGTCATGTTTGGAAGGAGCAGGGCTGGACAGAAGTAGGCAGCTGCTGTTAGTTGTTGAGGAGACAACAGAGGGAAGAGGCAGGGCCTGTGCATCACAAGGAGGAAACAACAGAATCAAATTACCTATATGTCAATGAGCCTGGGCTGTTGGGGATAGGGATGATCATTTTTAATTTGGTTCAGTTGTTCAAATCAGTTACGTCCAGGACATTTTTACCTTGTTAGTCAATGTTCCTGCAGACCAAGGGGTAAAAAGAATAATTAAAATTTTTCCAGTGACAGATGACAGGGCAGTCTACTTAATCTTAGTCACTTCTGTTCCCAGGATAGCCACTGTGAGCTGTTTGATTCTCTGTAACTGCTTTTGGGACAGGTCAGTCTTCACTTCTATCATTTTCCTACCGCAGTTAAGCAGCTTAAGCAAAAAAATGTGTCATTCCTATTAATTTTGGTCAAATCCTCTGTCGTCTTTCTGTCTCATGGCTGCACATAGTTTAGAACAACATTTTGCCCTGAAGGGGAGTGTCCCTGACATTACAAATGGGCCGTGAATCACAGTGGCATTGTACTTCCTTCTACAGACCTGAAAACCAAGCTTTAAATCTTGCTGCCAGGAATCAGTAAGATACGCAATGTCACGAGTTCATACCTAATGAGCTCACAGAAAACAATGTCCCTTGTTTTTTCCTACTGCATGCATTAGGGAATCGTTATGCTTCCCAAACCCCAGGCTCAGAATTGCATGCGGAGAAAGTCTCCCAGCGTCTGGAGACCAGCAAACAAAAACTCTAGAGGCACATTAAAATCGATGTGCCACAGAGAAGATCAGTGTGGGTCAGTCTGTGTGGACTGTACGACAAAATTATGACTGCCACCGAACCTCTGTACAAGCTGTGCACTACCTGGGTTGCTATCGTTTCCAGGCTAGTTAATGTGGCTATTTTTTACATCGCTGTCTAGTTATTCAAAGTTCTACTCCTAAAATTGACATCCCTTCTTTAATGAAACAGTCAGCTGATAACTAGAGGAAAAGGTGTCACGATTCTTTTATGTAACTAATTAGAATTTCTGAATAATTAAAATTTGAATTAGAGACAGTCTCAGGTGTTGCAATGTCTTTGCCTCTTTAGGCGGTGGGGGGGGAGAGAGAGCGAGAGTTGTTAGTAATAGCTAAAAACTAGGAAAGTGGTTTGGGGGGAAAGAAACTTCAAAGTGTGTAATCTAGCACAGAAACCCAGTTTTGATTTGTAAAATTAAAGTTTTAGCAGAGAACATGTTTCATTTGCACGTAATTCTCTTTAGGGGCAACGTTTCCGAATTTGCCTCTGCAATGAGCAAGCACCAGTGGCATTCCTATCAGGGCTGAACACTCTGCTCTTCATCCAGCCATCTTTCTAGAAATGTTTTTACATCAAAGAAAGCTTTAAAATATATTTGCACTAATACAACCTACGCATGATTTTTATGTCTGCAGTCGCCTTTTTTTATAGATTACCAGTCCTCCAGGGTAATCTTTCTACATGATATTGCAGTCAAATTCAATGTTGTATCTCTAATATCACTGCCTCTTTAACAGCTATTCTAGGATCTCCCATGCCCCTTCCATTATTGCTCAGACTTAAAGCTGCTTCAAAACCAGAATGAATTTATCATTGAATTACTAGACGAAACTGCTGCTATTCTTTCCATTATTTGAACAGCTATGGAGCTGGACAAATGTCATCGACTATGGTTCATCCAATAAATCACAAGCTTGAAAATATTAAGCACGACTAAATATACTCCAGTATCTTTGAAAGTACTGTTTCAGTAGTTCTGGCTTAGTAAGCCAGCTAGTGCCTTTTTATTGCTGTTTTACCCTTCCTAAAAAGGCTTGTCTTGCCTCAAATTTCTAGCAAATGGATAATCTTCTCGGTCCATCCAAGATCCTTCGTTTGGGATTTCTCTCTAAAAAATCTTCAGATCTGAGTTCATCTAAATGAGAATCAGTGCTTATTTAATTTTGTTATCCATTGGCTGTTTTAAAACCTACACTTTCCCATCTCTTAAGCACATACAAAAATACTAAAATGGTCATTTAGAAAGATAAATCCACAGCCCTCTGCTGAAAGGTGACCTTTTCAACATCGGTCCAAATTTTCCACTCTCCTTCATCAGATCCCTGCCTCAGATGACTAAAAATTTTAAGAAAAACAGCAGAATAGGACAGAATCCCTTGAAAGGATTATTCCTGACCTTAACCGAAAACTGAGAATCTTTGTTTATTTTTAGTGCCACTCTTCACCCTTTGCTACCTTCCCTGTATTTTTCATTCAGTAAATTCAGTATCTTTCGGAGAAATAAGTTTGCCTGTTATCTCCTGGGTGGGGGTTTTAGAGAAGATATTTAGTTTAGCTGTTTCAGAACTGTCAGTGAACATGATCCACCACTTGTTAAAGACCAAGGAGACACAATGATCACTGACTTGAAGGCCCTGCTGGCTACCACTTCTTTAGCTACACCCTTATTTAAAAGCCCAAAACTTTATTCCTATTCCAAAGCTAATTTTTTATATCCAGTTTATAAAAAGTTTCTATGTATTGTTAGATCATTGCTCAAGCTTCACAGCAAAGAATTTGTTCCCAAGCAAAAAAAAGTGTGGAACAAGAAGACTGTAAAATTTCATGCTAATATTTAAGTGGAAGTTGACATTAAAGTATTCTCAGTTTATGCTGCTGAGAAGGCAAGGACAAAGTTGTATTCGACATCAAATGTAAGTTTTGATCTGCCAGACACCATAAATCATATCAGCTATGAACACTTCATTTGTCATTAGCAACTAATCATATCAAAATACCTGTTTCCTTTGTGTAAAGCATTTAAAAGGACTGCACTGAGCAATCAATGTATTTAATATTAAAAATGAAATTTTCTGTTCACAGACACCCACAGCCAATGAGCTAACACAGCTGCCTTCAGTCATCTGTCATGTCCTGTAGGTCTGGGTGTCATAATGATGTAGCACTATAAGAACTGCAGTATAATAATACTTTTCTGTTCCTCATCCAAAGGAATTTCATCTCTCCCTTTCATGAATAATCTGATCTAAGATACGTGGCATTTCTTCTCCCAGTCATAAGGATAAGCTAAGAACACTGAACTGTCAGCAAATCTTTGATATAAATCAATGGTCACAAGAGACATAACTAGGAGGCAGAGGAAGACTATAATAATGGAGCAATCATCTTACCAAAAAGAACACTTTTCAAAAACAGCTGACTTTTAGCAAAGCACCTTCTAATTCAACTATGTTGTGAGTCAGCAGTTAGCAAAGGATACAGAAGAACCTTTGAAATTGCCATGTGTGATAATTAATACATATTTGAGATGGAAAGGTATCATTAGTAGATAACTATTATTTCAAGATCACTAGAATTCATTTAGGAAGGAAATTTGTACAGCACCTTGCCACATGGACTTAGTATCTTTGAAAGAAGAATGGTTCTTTCTTTTATTTTGGGTTGTACCAAGAAAAGAATAGAATCCAGGTTTTCTCATCTTCACGTTAGATGGTTTTACAGGGACCATGGCCAAATCCTGAGGTGTGTTTCCATGTACAAGTTTACCCGAAGGAGAAGAAATGGAGGGAAATAATTTTCTTAGTCATCATTTTCTTAGCTCATATAAGCTCAGATACTTTGGATGCAAAGGTATATAAAATGACTAGAGGTTCAGAGTTATAAATGTTATATGATAATATTTTATAACAATAAATCTTAAAAAGTATTGGAATTGATAATGATTGGCAAACAGATATTTTTGGTCCTCCCAAAATTAGCTTTAAGGAACTCAAAGCTTTATGAATACCTCAGCTACATGGAGTCTTCACTATGAACAGAAAGCGAAAAAGAAATCTTTCAGTCAGTATTCCAAATTCTTTCATATTTATGTATCCGAATACACTGAAGATTAAGTATTTTTTCTGGATTCTAGATTTTCTGTAGTTTACGTATCTGACATTTCAACATTATAGTAGTAGAGGTCAATGAAGTATTTAAATAAAGAGCAATGCATTTCTTTTCTATATTGATGAGAAGCAACAATTAATTAGAAATTAAGCCACACTTGTGGACCTCTCAAATACAATGAGCTGAGCATGTGCTAACCTGCATTTTCAGAAGAGTTCTCTACCACCTTTGTATTTGTCAATCAGTGTCACGGTCAAGACGGACAAAGCGACAAGACATCAAATCTTGGTAAAAGCAAACTAGTAAAAAAGCCTCTATTCTTCTCCTTTGGCGGGAGAATAATGGACTTCCACAACTCTATGAGAGTTATAAAGCGAAGCCGTTTATTAATCTGACCCCAGCGGTTTATATACTTTTCATGCCCTATCACGCTCCCAAAGGTTACATCTTATTGGTTAAATGCTGCTGTTCACCGCCCTAAGCTAACATCAGACTGGCTATCTAAATATCAACACGTTGCCGCCCTCATCCAGCTTCTGTCGCAGGTGTTCTTCATTACTCTTTGTTTTCCTGCTTTTCTTCCTCACTTAACGGTCCCCTTCAGGAGTTATGCTTGTTCAAAGTCGTACGCAGCCTACTCATACCATCTCCATGTAGTCTTTCTCAAAACATTGTCCATTGGCTTCCAGAAAGTTTCCCACAAATCAGTAGTTGCAGAATCTTGTTAATCACATCATCTACCTGATGTTCTGATCCAGGTGAAAGATGTTCCTGCCCATGGCAGGGGAGTTGGAATAGAGGATCTTTAAAGGTCCCTTCCAACTCAAACCATTCTATGATTCTATGATTCTGTAGGGCCTTTGATACGTGCCCCACTCCCCTTCCCCCTCCCCAGCATTCCTGCCTCTGAATTGGAGAGATGTGGATTTGATGGCTGGACTGTTAGATGCATAAGGAATTGGCTGGATAGCCATGTCCAAAGAGTTGTAGTCAACAGCTCAATATCCAAATGGAAACCGGTAATGAGTGGTGTCCTCAAGGGTCCATACTGGGACCAGTACTGTTTAATATCTTCATTAATGGCATAGATAGCAGAATTCAGTGCACCCTCAGCAAGTTTCTGGATGACACCAAGCTGAGTGGTGCAGCTGATACGCTTGAGGGAAGGGATACCATCCAGAAGGACCTTGACAGGCTTGAGGAGTGAGCCCATGTGAACCTCATGAAGTTCAACAAGGCCAAGTGCAAGGTCCTGTACCAAGGTCACAGCAATCCCCAATATCAGTACTGAGTGGGTGATGAATTGATTGAGAGCAGCCCTGCAGAGAAGGGCTTGGGGATACCGGTGGATGAAAAATTGGATATGAGCCAGCCGTGTGCGCTCGCAGCCCAGGAAAACATTCGTACCCTGGGCTGCATAAAAACAAGCATGGCCAGCAGGTTGAGGGAGGCGATATGTACTCTCTAGTCTGCTCTCATGAGACCCCACCTACAGTACTGTGTCCAGCTCTGGGGCCCCCAGCACAAGAAAGACGTGGACCTGTTAGAACGGGTCCAGAGGAGGGCCAGAAAAATGATCCAAGGGCTGGAACACCTCTGCTGTGAGGAAAGGCTGAGAGAGTTGGGGTTGTTCAGCCTGGGAAAGAGAAGGCTCCAGGGAGACCTTATTGTGGCCTTCCAATATATAAAGAGGGTTTATAAGAAAGATGGAGAAAGACTTTTTACCAGGACCTGTAGTGACAGGACAAGGGCAATGGTTTTAAACTGAAAAAGGGTAGATTTAGATTGAATATACAGAAGATATTTTTTATGATGAGGGTGGTGAGATACTGGAACAGGTTTTCCAGAGAAGCTGTGGATTCCCCATCCCTGGCAGTGTTCAAGGCCAGGCTGGATGGGGCTTTGAGCAACCTACTCTAGTGGAAGGTGTCCCTGCCCATGGCAGGGGGTTGGAACTGGGTGGTCTTTAAGGTCCCTTCCAACCCAAACCTTCAGCAATAGTTCAAAAAAGAGATGTTGTTCTTGTGCAGCTTCAGGGGCTTGTACAGTGCGGTCTGAGCCTTAAGGTCAGACTAAAGTTCATCTACAGAATCAAAATATTTTCTTCTACTTTCTGCAAAAAAGCTTTGGATACGTAACAGGAAACTCATTAAAAAACACTACTACTTTCCCTTCATCCCACCCGCCCCCTCCCCCAAAGGAAAAAAAAAAATGAATATTTGTATCTATCTGTCTAAATACTTGGGGAAAGAGGTAGGTTGTCTAACAAAATTGGGAAGTTTTTATGTGGGCTGTGCCAGTGTCTGGGCTAAAGCCAGGCTGGGATCCAGTTGTATTAGTCCCCATGAGAGTCTAGTATCTGCAGAGATTCCTTGAGGAAAGGAAATTAGAGTGCTGTGCAACCTCTTAAAATGATTGATGTTGTATTTAAAACTTAAATTTCTAATAGTACCTTCTGCCATGAATCCTAGTCTCCTTCCAACCAAGAGAACAGACCAGGAAAAACAGAAAAAAAAAAAAAGGACTTTTTTTTTGTTTTTTTCTGTGAAGGTATTTTTCATTGATTCACTGAAGTGTTACATATTTATTGCACCTTGATATACGATCTAAGCCTCACAAGTAAAACAGAGTAACTTTATTTCATGATCATGATCTTTCTTTGTCAAGATGAGACAATCAAAATTGACAAAGTTTCAGAATTAATATCAATCCCATCCCTAGCTGTCACATACACACTGATTCTGAGAAAGCACGTTCCACACTAGACTGGAAATGCGATTAGGGAAATACAGAATATTCTGCTTTTCTGATGTATTTGTCTTCTGCCAGTTTTAGAAGGTTCAGTGAAGCATGCCAAATACTCTGTGAAACAAGCAGCTCCCTTTTTGAAACTTACATCCCTTATATTTTATGCCTGTTCCCTGTATAATCATGCTGGAACAAGTTTTGAAAACAAATTTGATTTTGTAGGAAGAAGATGACTCATAATTTACAGAGTATATTTTAATGAACTATAAAAGACTGTATTATTGTTTGACATAGCAGATACAACTCAATCCACACTGCCAGCTACCCTAACTATGCAAATATGTGTTTTAAAATTATTGTTGCTCTAATAAAAGTAAAACTTCTATATAACATTAACGGCAAATATTAAATCACATGCAGATGTACAATAAGTCTGTTATGTTGGGTTATAAAAACATCATACAATGTGCAGTAAAAACAAGCTTCATTGCACTAGCCTATTTGCAACACGGATCAATGGCATAATTGAATTTAGGGAAAAAATTAGTATTAGGCTGGGTAATATTAGATTAAAAATATATGGAATGCTCATAATAGAGGAAGCCTTTGGAGATGGCTAAAGAGCGTGCAGTCTTTGTGAAGCGTTCTCGCAGTTTGCAATAGCAACATTGGCTCTGGCCAATGAGTCATCCCATGAGATTGCCTATTCCTGCTCTTCACATGAGAGTACCATTACCCTTCTACTTCCACCAAAAATATTTAAAATAGCAAAGCACACAATGCTTCACCAATTTAGGTACTGCATGTCAGATGTGACATCACACTAATGCCTTCTCTTCCTTCCCTGGGGTCTTAACAGCTCATTGTAATTCACATCTGAAACAAGGTCCTCACCAAACTTGTCCACCGACATCCGTCGAGCTCTCAGGGGCACACACCCGTCCGTATGATTCTGGTAAAGTACATCAGAAGTGACACTTGTGCAAGAAGAAGTAGAACAAGTGTCACACCTTGACCACAGGAGCTTTCTTTGGTTTAGCTAAATAAACTGCTGCTGCTATTATGGATCAACTACTCCACAGCAACTCTTTTTTTTTCTTTCTTTTTTTTTCCCCCCGTCGCACACCCTAACCTGTCCGTTAAGCCATCTACCCCACAGTATCTCCAGTGGGAGCCATTTCCTTTCATCTTCCATTCACATCAAGACATGACAGAAAATACAACAGCTCTTTGCTGGGACGCTGAGGGAAAATTCCTGTTTCCGTGAATAGGTTAAAAAAAACTGACGAGGATGCAATTTACTAATCCTGCTGTAACAGCTACTTTAATATAAAGGCTTTTCAAGAGCCTCTAAAACTTGGGTAAATCATGCTCTAATGACAATCTTATGCACAAATCACATGATCTAAAAGTTTTTACCTATTTTTTACCTCTATGAGAAATACAGATAATCCTCCCCTTCTATGAAAATGGATTGCTACTATTTTTGATGGCATGAACAACACTGAGCTAAAAAGTAGCCAGATGTATTTTTCCTGAGGACTTTCTCACTTTCTCTTTAGCAATATTCAGAGAATAATTGCTCGAGAGGTCCCTCAAGTGCCAGTTTCAGAAGGCTAATCCTGAACTCCGCAACAGCGTACATATAAAGAACGCAAATTTATAGCTGCAGCAAGATGTCTGAAGTGTTCCTTCTCCTTCTATTTTCATTTCCCACAGTGTTTTCCGTTTCCTAGGGAGGATTTTAGCTTTTTAAAAATCTGAGTTGAAAAAAGCCGCAACATCTCTGATAAAGGAATGTGCCATTGGGAGCTACTCAACAAGTGAAGCCTGACTACATCTTCCTGTGCTTTGTGTACCCTGCAAGCAACTCCTGATCCCCACCCCCCAAACCCTTTTGAATTCCTCATTTCTTACTTATATAGGAGAATCTATATGTTAGTCTTCCATAAACAAGCTTACAAAAGTATAGACAAAAATTTCTTTTTTTCTTTCAGATTTTTAAGATTTCTGTAACCAAGTGTGTCTTTATAAACACCTTCCTCCAGTCTTTCTTTTTACTTTTTTTTTTTAAATTAATTTCAGGTGCCACCATCCCCATTTTAATCACAGGTGTTTGGGGGGTATATTACCATCTCATAGGGAAGGTAAGCTTATTTTATGAAGGGGTTAAGATGGCTAATGCATGTGTTTTGTAAGGATTTTTTTTTTCCTGTGAAACATTCGTTGTGTTAGCAATTTTTCTGCTATTTAATGTTCTATTTTTTTCTGCCTTCTTGTTAGACCCTACCAGCTTTTCCCTGTAATTGTCTTGTATAGTCTATGTTACAGAAAAATGTTCTGAATTAGGGCTTTACAGACATCATAAATTATACTAATTGTACTCAGTTTCATTGCAGCAATGTATTTTGCTTCAGCTTTGTGGCATGGTCTCGTTTATCTTTGTTCTGATTTTTTTTAGAAATAATCAAAGACCAAACTGGCCAGAGACTACCTGCCGCAGATACGCGTATTTACTGAATGCAGAGTAAAAACAAGAGCCAAGCTTCCAGCCTTAGGAAGGTGGGGAAAGAGGCTGTGGAGTTCTTCTCCCGCCTGGCTCCGAGTTTTAGGCTCTGTTGGCCCAGACTACCCCTCCGCCTTCCCTGCCTCCCCCCCCGAGCCCGAATTACCTTCCTGTTCCAAGAGCTCTCCTCCCTCTTTTCACACCAGCCCTACTCGTAGAGTAGTTACGAGTAAAAGCTCACAAAAAGAGGAAGGCCCAAGCTTCAATGGAGATGTTTAAAGGCATTTACTCGGCCTGCGAAAGGCCAGGTGTTAAACGCTTTAGAAGGTCTGGAGGTCTAGATTTAGGAGACCTAGAGGTGTGAGGCCGGCTTACTTTTGTGAACAAAGCTCCTTTTGTGTGTGTGCGTGGGTGTGCGTGGGTGTGCGTGTGCGTGTGTGAGAGAGAGAGAGGGAGGGAACCGCAAAGCCAGACACAGCACAGAGCAGTATGAAACACAACCCTTAACGGGTACTTTTGTTTTAACGTGTATGTCAGCTATGAGCCGTAGGACAGCGCAATGAAATCTGTTTCACAGAGCTTGAGCCTATTAGCTTTGCTGAGAAATGGAGAGGGGTTTGGGGCGGGGAATTTACTCCTTCAAAACGTGTATTTCAGAAGCCAGTGGAAATGAAAAGGCCGTGCCCTGGAGAGGTACACAGTTCCTGCTGCAGACCACAGCTGGTTCCTGGTGGCACCAAACCGGACAGACTGGGGAGACGAGTGCCAGGAACCTCGTCGGCAATGCCAGGTGTTTTATGACAACGCATGCAGGATAACTAGCTTCAAATTTAGAAAAACAAAGTAAATCAAACAAAAATGATATTACCTAAGCTACTTTAGGTCAGAAACTTCCCACTGGTGAATAACGTATGAGATAGGGGCTTGCTGCTTCTTGATTCGTGTTATTTGACCTACTATGCTGTTTAAAGCTGTTTCTTAAAAGCGTATTAAATGAAAAAAGAGTAGGGAAATGATGGCTGAAATGCACTCTTTTGTAAAAGAAACCGAAGTTCTGAACTTGCTGTTTTTCCAGAACCCTGGAATCTGTAACGTGAGAATGAGAAGAATAGGAAATGTCTTAGAAATTTGAAAGTACATGTTGCATTTTTTACCCCAATAATACTTAAATGTCCATTTCTGCTCCAGGCTAGCTCTAACTTCAGACCCAGCCATGCTGATCGTTGCCATCAAAGCCGGCTGGTCCTCCAGAGTCCGTAGCATGTCACCACAGCGGGGCCAACTTCTCCTTGACTCTTAGGATAATTCATTCAAAATAAACAACTTTCAGTTGCTTTTAAAATGAGGGGGAAGTGGGTGTTACATTTTCTGGCCGCATACAATTATGCTTGGACAATACATTGTTCTCAAACCTGTAAATACCCATTTGCTACTTCAGAAGCTGTCAGCAACAGCTATCTCTGTAGAGATTCTTGTGAAAGAATAATACATTTTATGAAACATTTCAGGTGATTTTAAAAATGTATTGAGTATGCAGTTAGCAAAAAATACAAAGTATGTAGAAGGGGGAATGTAGTTATTTCTGCAAAGTCAGGTCTGAACATACGTAATTACAGTCTTCAAAAAGACACAGGAGGGGTTAAAGTACTGGATGTCTCTTCTTACTGTCTCGTGAGAATTAAGGCGCAAAATAAATCTGTGAGTATATTTTTTTTGTGTGTTTTGGATTATGTCCTGTAAAATATATATGGCCCACATGGTGCAATATATCATTAAACTGTAGTATTTTATACAGCAAAGATATTTTCACAAGAGCCAACCTGAAATTTAAACAAAACTACAGTATTTCATTCTTAGTATATAAATACATTCTTTGCGAAACCTGCAATACTAATTTAGAATTTTTAAGGACTGATTAAGTGCCCACGGAATTCAACAGATAAAATTCACTGGCTGCAAGCACTGGGCTTGACTACATTTTGAGGCCAAAATATTTAGATCAGATAACACTGTTTTATATGTTACCTTGTTTAAGACTACTCCACGTCTTCTGAAAGAATACCGTGGAAAAGATAGCACATTTTTTGAAAGAGTGAGTATGCATCTGAGAGGGTCTCTTATGACACATCTTCAGATGAATTGCTAGGAAAATAAAATGACAATCCATAAATAGAAGCTGGCATGCTGCAACAGAATAATGATTCTTCCATTTGGTATTCTGGACAAAGAAGACAAAGCCAATTCAATCTGCACTGTACTGCATTATGGCATATTACATCCATTATTTCAAACAAGCTGGATTAGAATATAATTAATGTGGTGTCAGCTTGCTATTAAAGTCTCATGAATAAGATGGTTTATGTTGTTTACTAGTATATTGTTGTTGTCTGTAATCTGCATCACAAATACATTTGATCAGTCTTACTGTATGTGTTGAAATTTGTTCCACTTCCTACTTTTAGTGGTAAGAATATTTTATGTACTAATCCACTTTATTTGAGATCCGTCCTCCCTGACCAGGCTCAGAGAAAATATGAGGTTTCCTTAGCAACACACACAGTCACAAAATTTGGAAACACCCTTCTGAAATACCCAGGTCTTCCTTCAATTTATTATGTTTGCTCTTACCACATGGAAAGCGTTGTTATAAGGGAAGCACATATGAACCCTAGGCACTACTGAAGATTTACTCAAATTAAGCCACAGTGGCACTTTCCTAGTATAGATGTGTTTGTACAAGTGTTATGTGGTAAATTCAATAGTCAAGGTTTTGTTTGAGAACTTTTTAGAATGTGGTTTTTCTGTTCAGCTGAATAAAAAACAAGGGTGTGTAGCAATGAGAGACTGCAGGTTTTTTCTAACAATATTGGCTCACTGCGTTGGGTGGAACTGCCTGCTGAACAGAACTGATTTTCTTTTTATCCTCGCTTGGGGAAAGGCATCTATTTCATACTTTAAAAATTCCAACACTGAAAAATTTTGTATGATCTTAAAATCTGGATCGTAGTTAAGATAGGAAGTTAAGATAGGAATATAGAACTTAGTACAAAAATGTCTACTATTAATATTCTCTCTATTTACAGTCAGTATGGCTTCCAGAAGGTGTTCTGTAAGAGGAAGGACGTCACCTTACCTAAATATTAAGCACCAAAGACAAGTTGACTAACTGGTTGCTGGAGACTTTTCTCTAAGCACAGATCCTGGGGAATGCTTTGCCCTGCAAGAGAGTTTGGTGAGGTGCTGCAACTCCACCACTCATTGCCTCAAATGGGTGTTGAGATGTAACAGCTCTTTCCATTTTGTGCATGGTCACCCCAGGACACGATCGTAGGTGCCATTTTCAAAGTATTTTAATGCTACAACCTGGAAAAAATGCAATTCCCCCATTTTTGTCTGCTTCACCTTGTTTGCACAGTAGCTAATTTCACCATCTTAATTATGTGTAACACTAGTAATTTCAGCATCAACTGTGACTCTTCCTCTTATTTTTATACCCAAATAAGCTGTCAGATTGACATAGTTTCTCTGAGCTTTCAGTAATTCTCTTGATAGAATCAAATAATTGAAAAATGCCTCACTTTCTGCATAATATTGCGTGTGATTAATCAATGTGATGAACTGTTACAGTGTTTTCATTGATTTATGCTAGAATGACTCATCATGTTATGGATACACAAAAGAAATTTACTGACAGTATCTTACATAACATAACTACCCCTACATACAGAACAGGAGACTGTTAGTATAAATAGAATATTTTCTGGCAAATACTGAGTAGTTACTGCAGATTTTTAATGGAAGGTCTTAGTTTTGCTATTCTTAAGTCTTCATCTTTCATTTCAAAGGAAGACTTCATTTTTTGTCTTTTCTTTGTTATTCCTAATTCCTGCCAAAATTTCACTAGGCATACGGGTCCTTTGCTGTTTTCTTTTTTTTTGGTTGGTTTGTTTGTTTTCCCCAGAATTAACTGAATCCTTGATGTATAATTACACTTGACTGGTGTTAATATACAGCTGATAAGCTTAAGTACAGTTAGTATATACATACTAATAAAGCTATGAAACAAATAACAGGGCATTACAAATATTTGGCATCAATGTCTGTGGAACAATTGCTGGAGGTGGCTCAGAAATTAAACTTAAGTTTCACATTTTAAGGAAAGGTACAGCACTGAAGAAGCTTCCAGGGAGGAGTGCGGCTGGCATGCGAGG